>SKCR01041570.1:0-87625 GCA_019454045.1 Zanthoxylum bungeanum
GACGCTATGGGTCATTTTGTCCAACACCATCAACTCTCCAAGAGTCTTTTCTTGGTTCATCATATTGTAGTTCATGATGAACCCGCCCTAGCAGTCGGGCAAAGACTGTAAGATTAAATATATAGAAGTCTCGGCCTCGAAGGATATCCATAGTTGGCCTAGCTGTTTGATGTCAGCAATTATCTGCGACACATAGTGCTCGACAGATGTACCCTCTGACATACGCGAGCGGAATAGCTTCTTTTGCAATTCGTACTTCTGAGATATAAGGTTAGATCTGTAAATGTCCTTCAATTTCAACATCAAATTGTAAGGATCCAATCCTTTGTTTTGATGACGAAATTGAGGGGTCATTGCGGCAAGCATGATGGATTGAGCGGTAAAGTTATCATCTCGATGAGTCTTCCATAGCTCATGATCAACTACCCGCTCATTTCCAGGCTCAGGTCCGAGAGGTCTGTCTATAACATAGAGCAACTTCTCGGATCCCAAGACAATCCTGAGATTCATCTCCCAATCTGGGAAATTGGCGCAGTTAAAGACATTGTTGCCCATGATTATGTCTCTAACTCCAATCTTTCCAGCCATCTCGATTGCAACAGTCCAACTATTCAATCAATGATTTTGGGTACACTCAAAATGTAATGGTTACTATAGTCCAACTATATAACCAACTACAAGTGGAGTAGTGTCTTGTACAGTCTAACTGTTCATAGAAAGCAATAAAACAATATTAGTCCAACTAATATATATATATATATAACGAGATATAATAATTAAGAGCGTTTATTAGCAAGTATTAAACAAAATTACAAATTTAATACTGGCCTCCCACTATTTTTCTGCGAGCCTCTAACCCTCTGTTGAGTACTCGGGAAACCCAGTTTCCTAGTGGGCTAGGATCCCGTTAAATAACACACAACCTTGTCTTTGCCCAACAAGCTGTATGAAACTGAACTAGGTAGATCTTTAAGATCAATTGGATCCCATCCAATTCCTAGATCCGGTAGGTGGACCTCCAAGTCCAAAACATATATCCAATATATCATCCTAACCTTTTCCTCTGAATCAACTAAGCCTTGGCTTTGGCTCAACAAACTTAATGATTCCAGTTAAGCGTGACCCATTGACAGTGGGAAAGCTTCGTAATCTATGTCGATGAACAAGAAGTGACCTTGACTTTGGCCAACAAGTCACAACTGCCCAAGACATGCGATATATAACAAAACCTTTGTGGTTCAAACACATCCGCGATGGAAAATGATATTGACTTTGGCCAACAAATCAAAGCCAATCTTGGATCTTGAGAAAGAACCACTCAATGGAAGGAAAAATGCTTAATATTAAAGTGAGGGTTTTTCTCGTAAATTGGTAACCAATTTATTATCTTTGATTAGGTCTCATCATACATTCTTAAACATGCATTCTAAAAAATAATAAGCAAAGGCGCGAATAATTAATAATGATATGCGGATGGATATATAATACAATTTATTCCTCGAACAAATCACTCTCTCTTTCCTCTCTCCCACTAGCACTTACATTCTTCTACTCAATTACAGAATACATAAAGAAACCTCATGTGCATTGAGGGGAATCGGTGAGAAGAGAAATAAAAAGAGATAAGGAGGTGAAAGGCTGGACACGCAGGTCCAATTTAATAAATAAGTACCATACTTACAACAATTTCCAAAATTGCCTCCACCCAAACAATATTCATCCGATATACATTATTCATACAAATACATCCAAGTATTCACACAAAGCATGTTGTCAATCAACCTAATCCATTTAATTAATCTTTGATTAATGACCATCCAATGTTCATACAACGATTTGATTTGTGCGAGTCCAACTCGTTTAAGAATAAATACTCAAAGTACGTATTCTTGAATTATATCGAAATACAATTTTAAATCCAATTTAAATTGTATCCAACACTAATTCATATTTAATTCCAAATTAAATAATTACACTTTTAATAGTGCCTTTTAGACTTGGATTCCAAATCCAATCCAGTTGGGTCTCAAAGGCCCAATTAGCATCCAATGCCAATTCAATTAAAGTCCAATGAGCTTTCAATTAATTCTTTAGGCATGGGCTTTGGCCATTATGGATCCAACCCAAGATGCCGAGGCCCAAGTTAGGAATCACCATATACCAAAAAATCAATTTAGGCCCATTAGGCCCAATTAAATTATTAAAGGCCCAATAATCATATTTGGACCAATCGAGTCCAACCCAATTGTCCAAAGCCATTCTTGGCCCAACCAAGCCCATTAGCTCAAATACAATAAATTAAATTAATATATTATTCAAAATTACATATTAATCCAATTAAAGTACAATTACCATAATTATTTGATTAATCTAATATTTCCAAAACATCAATTTATCTAATTAATCATACTTTAATTCTCAAATTCATGTCCAACACAAAATTGAGGCAAAATCAATCCATTCCAACAAGCTTCATCCCACAACAATCACATGAAACAACATTCAATTTTGATTTCAATCCAATTAAACCAACAATTAACATTCATTTCATGCTTTAAACTCATCCAATAGTCTAATTTCAAAAAATCGCCATGAGAGCTCCAAGGGTATAGATTCGGCCAAGACATGGAATTAGAGGAAAAATAGATCCAATCAATTTTTCACAAATCATTGATGTATAACTCTAAGTTACCATCATCCAAGCATAACCAAACAACCAATTTCTAATTTTCATACCCCAAGCATAAAATCCCCAAATAAAGTTTAGAACCCTAGATTTTAAATCAAGTTTAGGTGGCTCTGATACCATTCTTAGTTTGTTCATGACATCCCAAGGATTCTAAACATGGTTCTAGTGTGAATAAAATCATGATAAGTTGCAGAATTAACTTACATTGAGCGGATGAGAAGTTGGATTTCAAAATCATTTTTTATATGTTGGAAGCTCCAAGCTTGGAAAATGAATTCCAAACTTAAGGGTGAGTTTCCCTATCACCTCACAAGACTCCTTTAAGTGCTAGCTAATTGAAAATTTTCAAACAAAATTTTCTTTGGAGAAGAATAACTCACGGCAATGAGGTAGAGAGGAAGATATAGTTTTTGATATTTTGTTTTTCCAAAAAACTAATTCCAAAGTTGACTTCCAAAGTTGTGTATATCTTTTCCAAAAAGCAAACTAATTGTGTTGGAAGAAATAATGCATTAAATACATCCAACCACTTCCATCAACTAATGACTAGTGATGTAAGTTAGTGGGTCCCACCACTTTAAATTTAAAATTCAAGTTGTCTTACACAACACATTTTGGGCTCGGGTTCGTTTAATCTGATTAAACGAATTTTCCGTTTTGACACAATTAAAACAATTTTAATTAAAAAATAATGCCTAGCAAAATTATTACGAAAGTCGCTTACGAATTAATTCCAAATTAATTGGTTTGCCCGAATTAAAATCTAATTTTAATTCCGCATTGAAATCGAATTTCTATTAATATATCCAATATATTATTTAATCGATTAATTCCAAATTAATCACGTTCTCTTTTCTAGATGAATTTAAATCCCAGATAAATTCTTGCCGTAATTAATCCCAGATTAATTTTCTCTCTCATAATTAATCCCAGATTAATTATGTTCGAGTCAAATGTCATCGGTCAATATTTGGGAAGCGACCCAAGAGATCCCTGGATATTTTGGTAGTAATACGGTTGTCAGACTATCCGACAAGTGCATACCGCGTACCATGTTCTCACCGATTTATAAGACATGGTTGGCTTCTAGCAAAGCATCGTGCCTACCCAATTCTCAAGAAATATTAAACGAAGAATATATAATCTGTATCAGGCATAATATACAATGTATTGCGTAATACGATCCAGTATCGAATGTCACATGTTAGGCCTAGGGTAGAAATTGTGTCTGCCCCGTACAAAGCATATATCGGATCACTAGCAACTAGTCTCAGTAATCGGATAATCATGACCTAGTCATATTATCCCGATAGCTGCAGCATTTAAGAGTACTAGTTCTGTATCCCTGTGTGATCATCATCTCCATATGACTGAAGTGATACTCCCATCTTGACATCACACCCAATACACTACGATTCTCAGTATACCCAGAAGAGGCGTACACAGAACATGTTAAAGCTCCGGACGACCAAAACCAAAATATACTGATTGTCGTAAGTATTAGCGATGCAAGTCTCAGGTTAAGACCAAATACACCTACCCTGATTTGGATTCCCATAGACACATAGTAATACTACCAATGGGATTCCGAGTGGTCTTATGTGTGGATCAAATAACTTTGACATTCTCCTTCCCTGGTTCAAAAGATCTGGTCATAATGGTATGATTGGGTCATTTATTGAAACACATGAAGTTTGTAAAGATACAACAGAGAATCGCCACTCTCTCGGATAATATTTTCTTATAAGAGCAGTATTCCAGTTCGCGGGTTGATTTGTGTGATCAGTGCTTGAGACTGTGGCCACAGCGAAAGAATCATGTGAGATTCTTGGGTTAGCACGATTCATGACACTATCAACATCATACCTTTGACCATATGGGTAGACACTTTCCGTACCCTAAGTCAATAGGTGGGGATACAGTGAGGCGATGGACCGTATCATATGTAAATCGCATACAGAATGGGTATATATATCTTTCCTTCTCATTTGGGGGCCTTGGCATGTTGCTAGATGTCAACCTTGGTCATTGAAATCGAACGACCATCTGATCGGACGATAATTTATGTTCAATTAAACTATCACGATTCATTTCATGTCCAACTTGAGGGGAACCCAAAAGGTCACACACAACAAAGTCGAAATCAATGGTTAACAGTGCACAGTACAAATATAACATCATATATGATTGCTGTAGGAATTGTTCATAAATGGTTCAATGTGTTTAATTATTGAACAGATCATTTATGAGGTTCCATAGTGGCTTATGGATTGTTGAATGACGATGGGGGCACTTTGGGAATTGGAATAAAAAAATTACTATACACATGAATAGTAAAAAAAATTGTTATTTGTTTTGATTTCCAATTCGGCCCAAACTCTTATTATGGTTTTATATCTCATTAAACCACTAAATTAAGATCCAATGGCTAAGATTAAATTAGTTTTTATCCCATATCGGATTCTTAATTAATTTTATTGTCTTTGTAGCACTATATAAACCCAAAGAATTCTTCACAAATTTTTACACACCAAACCTTTCATATCTTGGGTTTATATAAGTGGGCAACTCTAAAGTTTTAGAGTAAGCCACTGATTTTGAGGATCCTTAAGTCTAATTGACTAGAGGAACCTCGAGTTAAAATTTTTGAGGTATTTGCCTAGGCTAGCACCAAGGGCAAAATACCCGTGTACTCAAGGCATAGTCTTGCCGTTGAGTTTAGGCTTTGGTGTGTTCATCTTTGGAGGCCACACACTTCGGTGCCTCTTTGGAACGTGGAAGAGCTTGCTGAGTTCGAGAAAAGCTTGTAGATTGGAGGGAGGACCGGAGGAGTCTTCGATTCAAGTAAGTCTTTTTCTTTCTTTATTTTAATTAGAGTTCTTATGATAGTTAGCATGTTTAGGTTTATGTTCTTTGCATGTTTTATGAGTTTTATGCTTAGAATATATAGTAACATGCCTAGGCTTGTAGAATAATCAAAACAAATGGGTCTTGGGCAAATGGAAAGCGGCATAATAATTTTTATTTTCCGCTACGTACTCGCGGCCGCTTCCCAACAGTGGTATTAGCGTGCCGTTTTTGTTTTGATTAGTAAATTTATTTGAAAAAAATAAAATGCAATATCATAATTAAATATTAGTCAAAGTTATTTAATGCCTAAAATAATTCCAACATAATAAAACTCATATGCTTGATTATTCTATGTATGATTAGAATTGGCATGATTATTTTAGGGTGCAAGCATCTAGAGACTTTCTAAGAAATAAAGAGTGTATTGCTTATCCCTTAGCTAAGTAATTATTTCGTGATGAACTTAGAGATTTATTACCTTTAAGGCTAATAAATATAAATCACTTGTTTATAATAAAAGACATTATAAAAGATACAAGTGGGGTGGGACCAAGGCGTTAATAAACCTTTCCAAACTAAAGTTAATTTAACCAAAGGTATTACTAGAGTTAGATAATGATTTGGTGTCTTCCTTCACTCACTACCTTTTTATAGCCAAAAGGAAAAGTTGTGAAGACATCTAGATAATCATTTACTCAAAGCTTGCCTTAAAGCATATTTAAAGTGTTGGACTAATTTGGAGGATCTATTGTTTATTCATGTCACCAAGGCAATAAGAGCCTAAGAGGTAAGGGTATTTAAGAGAGTTCGCTCCACCCTCCCTCTGGGAATTTTCAATGGAGGAATCCATTTCAGTGTTATTCTCTTAAACTTTCTAAAATCCTCAATAATAATTTAAGTCTAAAATTTGACTCTCATTGTAAAGTATAGACCCAAATGGCTTAAACCGTAATGGCAGGACTAGGCTTTACCAGACTGACCAATACCAATTTGTCCCTAAATCGTACTATTGACAATGGTTTGACTTTTCGGAGTCATAAGACGCAGCGACCCTTGGGCGTGGTCTTATAACTTAGTGGCAAATATTGGGTGTCTACAAGGACTAGCATAAGTTATGGCATGTTTGATTGCCTAACCCAATGATCAAGGAATTGTGATTTATATCATAAATTGGTTGGGAACCTACCTAATTATCATATTTTATAACGACCGGCCCTAGTCAGAGTTATGAAATGATGATAATGGGATTCTTGCCCACAAGAAATCCATCATATTGCGGGGTTGATGTGATTTGCTTAAAATTTTAAAATAATTGAGTGGGAGCAACTTCATAATATTAAAAGCCCATTTTATTATGAAATATTAATGAAAACATATTCCTAATTTTAACATTTTCTCTTAACAGGTGGGAATATTTCACAAACATTCAAATGGCAAACAGAGTATCACTTCGTTCCATCCTTGATGAGCATAAGCTCAAAGGGGACAACCACAATGACTGGTTTAGAAACCTTAAAATTGTCTTACGATAAGAAAATATTTTCTATGTTCTTGAAAGACCATTTCCCCTGAACCCGCAGAAGATGCTGACCAAGATATATTTGATGCTTGGAAGAAACACGTCGATGATGATGAGCAAGCAGATTGCATAATGCTTGGCTCTATGTCGGACGAACTTTAGAAAGCTCACGAAGATATGGATGCTCAAACCATCATCTTTCACTTGAAGAAGTTGTATGCAAATTTCGTTCATACCGTGAGATTCCAAGTGTCATGTGCCTTATTCCAAACAAGGTATAAGGAAGGATCTATTAATGGACATGTACTTAAAATGATTGGCCACATTGAAAAATTGGCCAACCTCAGGTTCATCATGGATAATGAGATAGGTCACGATCTAATTCTTCAATCCTTACCAAAAGAATTCTCTAACTTTATTATGCAGTTTCATCTGTCTGATAAAGAAGCGACTTTAGCAGAATTGCACAATCTGATAAAGCAAGCAGAGAAGGACTTGAAACCAGAGCTTAAAACCTTCGTCATGCTTACGTACGGGTACGCGACTGGACTGAAGCCACGAGGCCCTAAGAAAAATAAGGGCAAGGCCAAGGCTCTAGATCACCTAAAGCCCAATGGTAAGGTGGAGAAGAAAATGTAAAAGGGAAATGTTTCTTTTGTGGAAAGAAGGGTCATTGGAAGAAAGACTGCATATCCTTGAAAGCCAAGGAAGCTAGGGAAGCCCAAGAGGCCAAGAAGCTCAATGTTTCAGGTATGTTGTATATGATTGAACTATATTCTCAAAACTCTGAACCTTCTACTTGGGTGTTTGACACCGGTTGTGGGACTCACTTGTGTAACGATGTGCAGGGCCTGAGAAATAGTATGAGACTCTGTCATGGGGAGGTCGACTTACGCATGGGTAATGGAGCAAAACTGGCTGCATTGTGCGTGGAAATGTATTCATTAGTTTTACCGAATGGTTTAGTTTTAGACTTAGAAGATTGTGTTTATGTACATTCTCTAGTAAAGAACATCATTTCAATTTCTTCTTTATGTAATAAAGGCTTTTCATGCCTAATAAGTTGTAATGAATGTTCTATTTATTTCAATGAAATAAAATATGGAGATGGTATTTAAATAATGGTATCTATGTCTTACAAACTAACAAAGAATGTTCAACCTCTAATAATACACAACGTTAACTCGAATAATCTCAATGAATCACTTCTATGGCACAGTCGCTTAGGTCATATCAATGAAACAAGATTAACTAAGATATATAAGGATGGATATTTCAAATCCTTCAAATATAACCTTATGGAACTTGTGAGTCTTGTTTACTTGGTAAAATGACCAAATTACCCTTCAAATGTAAAAGACAGCGTGCAGCGGAGACATTAGAACTCATACACTCTGATGTATGCGGACCAATGTCAGTCACCGCTAGAGGTGGATTCTCCTACTTCATTACCTTTATCGTTGATCATTCGCGATATGGGTATGTGTACCTTATGCGGTACAAATCTAAAGCCTTTGATAAATTCAAAGACTTCAAAGCTGAAGTAGAAAACCAGCTTAATAAAAGTATTAAGTCACTATGGTCTGACCGAGGTGGTGAATACTTAAGCAACGAATTTCAAGATTACTTGAGAGAAAATGGCATTGTTTCCCAGTGGACTCCTCCGGGAACTCCACAGCATAATGGGTCTCCGAAAGGAGAAATCAAACATTAATAGATATAGTCCGATCAATGATGCCAGACATGGATCTACCTCTTTCATTTTTGGGGTCTTGCTTTAGAAACTGCAAAACTACTATTAAACCAAGTTCATTCCAATACTGTTAGTCAAACACCATATGAGTTATGGTTTGGGAAACGTCCTAGTCTTAGTTATCTCAGAGTTTGGGGATGTGACGCATATGTCAAGCTCACACAAACTAAAAAATTAGATGATAGGGCAGTTAAATGTTAGTTTGTAGGATATGCCTTGAACTCAAGAGCATACGTGTTCTACGTCACAAATGAACAAAGAAAATTTGTCTCATGAAATGCTAAATTTCTAGAGAATGAATTCCTTATCAAGAAATATAGTGGGAGTAGACTTGACCTCGATGAGGTACGAGAAGAATAAACTAACATATAACTAAACCTCAGGCCCCTCAAAAGGGCAGCGACGGAACAACCACAAGGTTATGAACTCACAGAAGGTCTGGTAGGAAAGACATGAGCCTAAAAGATATGGTTTCCATATTGATGAGGAACATGATCAGGTCATTCATAATGATGATCCCACCAGTTATGATGAAGCCTACGTGACATTGATTCAGTCAAGTGTTTTGAGGCCATGAAATCCGAAATAGACTCTATGTATCAAAATCAAGTCTAGGACTTGGTAGATGCACCTGAAGGGATGAAACCCATAGGCTGCAAGTGGATTTACAAGCGTAAAACTGATGTAGAAGGCATCATCCAAACCTATATGTTGGACAAAATGACCCATAGCGTCACTATTTGCACAGATCATTGTGTTGTTGTAGCAAATTAACTATGTGACAAGGAAATTGCACTCTCATCATTTGTGATTAGATCACCATAGATATATAAATGAAGAGAGGTCCCTATGATTAGTTCCTGGATTAAGATGATATGAGACAGTATTAGTCCACGAAGGATTAATCATTAAATATCCCTAGCCGGAGTATTATCGAGACTGGACATCGATAATGCGGAATAGGCTAGTATTGCACTTGTGTGCGTTGTGAGGGCACAACGGCATAGTTCTCATATATATAAGTATTGGATACTTATGCAAGTGCGATAGGAGGTCGTGTTTCACCGATGGTACGGGAAACAGCTTCGCTCTGGAAAGACCCCTCGGAATCCCATTGGTATTATGAATATGTGTCTATGGGAGGCCGAAATCAAGGTAGGTGTGTATAGTCTTAACCTGAGACTTACATCGCTAATGCTTACGACAATCGATATACTTTAGTTGAGGTCGTCTAGGACTCTAACCGGTTCTGTGTACGCCAATGCCGGGTATATTGAGAATCGTAGTGTATTGGATGTGATGTCAAGACGGAAGTATCACTCCAGTCATAGTGGAGATGATGTCACGCAGGATACGGTATTAGTGCTCTTAAGAGATGCGCATCCAATCGTGATATTATGACCAGGTCATGAATATCCGATTATAGAGACTAGTTACCAGACATCCGATGTGTTTCGGACGGGGCAGACACTTATCCAGCCCCAGCCCTAGCACGTGACTATCCGATACTGGGCCGATATGCACAATACATTAGTATACTACGCTTGATACAGATCTAATATTCTTTAATGGATATGTCCGGAGAACTTGGGAAGACTTGGTGCTTTGCTAGGAGTCGACCTTGTCTCGTAAATCGGTAGAACGTAGTACTTGGTACGTACGTGATTCGGATACTCCGACGACCGTATTTACTGCCAACTTATCCGGGGATCTCATGGGTCGCTTCCCGATAATCCACCGATGACGCACAACTCGCACTCTTGAATAATCTGGGATTATACAGAAGAGAGAAAATTAATCTAGGATTAATAACGGAGATATTTTATCCGGGATAAAATGTCGTCTAAAGAGAGAGAACGATTAATTCGGAATTAATCGATGTATTAATATATTCGATATATTAGACGAAATTAGATTTCGACGCGGAATTAAAATCAGATTTTAATTCGGGCAAACGAGTTAATTTAGAATTAATTCGTTAGCGACGTAAATAATAATTTCGCTAGGCGCAATTATTTATTTAAATTCGATTGAATTAACGTCGCGACGTAAGCTCGGTATTTCGGAAATATCGAACCCGAACGCGTGAGTGCACGTGGGCCCACTTTCATTTGGAAACGTGTGGGGCCCACATGACACATGTCATTCTAATGCTTTGCATGTAGATTGTGTACATTGCACTCAATGTCATTGCATGGAGTTTGAGTGTTTGACACTCTAAGCCATTGCATGTTATGTGTCATATTTTATATTAATTAATGAAAATTATGGCAATAAATATAAATTGATTTTTGGTAAATCATTTTAACTTAAACACAAACTTCTCTCTCTCTTTTTCTCTCTCTTCTCTCACGCCCAAAGCTTGAAATGGGGACTGGTTTTGAACCAGAAAAGTGACACAAAAGGGAAGCAAGGGTTGGGTTTTCATGGTGAAAACCAAGTGCTAGCACACTACGAGTCTTGCGAAGGTGGTAGGGAGGTTCGACCATGAGGCGGGACTCATCCGATGGAGTTTGGAGCTTCGTTTTGAGACCCGAAACTGCCAAGACAGTGAGCATGGACTGGTTGCAGTGGGCTTACCAAGGCAGTGCGTTTTTGGGCATGATTCGTCTTCAAATCGACATAACCGATCAATGTAGTATTCCGCTATCTTCATTGGTGTATTCACGCATGTTTTCATGTCTTGATTTGATCTTGGGACCTTAGAATAACCAACAATGGCATCATGAGCTAATGTTGCAAGCATGAAATTTGTAGGGTTTAAAATTTGGGTAAATGTTTGTTGAGCATGATTTGAATAAATTGATTGTTTAAGTATGCTTATAACATGTTTGATTGCATTTTGGTTGGACCAATTTTTGAAAATTGATTTGGAATATTTTCCCCAATTTATTCATGTTGGCCGAATGTGTAGGAGTCTTGGGTTCTTGGAATTTTTCATTTTAATTCATTGGATGAGTTATAATGATATAGGATGATGTTAATTTGAAGTCAATTTGATTGAATTTTGAATTGAACAAAAATCCCCCAATTCCTTCACCTTGGCCGAATGTATAGCCCTATTGATGTCTTGGTAATTTTTGATTTTATGAACATTGGATGTGTATGAAATCATTCGGGAAGTTAATACGTTGTCGATTGTGTAATTAATCGGATTAAATTCAAATCGGACAAAATAACCTTCCTTGGCCGAGAGCATTGAAGCATGTTTATATGGGTTTGATTTTCAATTTGTGTGTTGGACATATGATAATGAATTAAGCATGATTAATTGGACTAATTTGGTGCTTCGGAAATATTGATTTAGTCGATTAATCATATAATGCACTTTAGGTAATTAAATTGCGTAATTGGATTAGTGTAATTTAATTATTTAGGCTTAAATTGGATTTGGGCTTGAATTGTTGTAATTGGGCCTATTGGGCTTGATTTATCAAGTTTGGTTTAGGCCAAATGGATTGGATCCAATTGGGCCCAAAACCTTGACCATAAAGCCCAAATGCGACTTAATGAACCTTTAAAGTTCAATTGGGCCTAATGGGCCAAGATTGATTTATGGGCTTATGGGGTAAATCCCGGATTGGACTTTGGTTATCGGTTTGACCCGAGTTGACCAAAAGTCCACGCCTTAAGAAATCAATCAAAAGCCCATTGGACTTTAATTGAATTGACGTTGGACGTTAATCGGTCTTTGAGACGCGTTACGATTAGATTTGGAATTTAAATCGTAAAAGGTTTATTAAATAAAAGTGTAATATTTAATTTGAAATTGAATAGTGAATTAGTATTAAATACATGTTAAATTAGATTTAATGATGTAGTTTAATTTAATTCATGAATTCGTACTTTAAGTACTTATTCGCAAAAACGAGTTTGACTCGAACAAAATCAAATCGTTGTTTGAACATTGGATGATCACTTAATTATCAGATTAATTAATTTGATTAGATTGATTGATAGCATGCTTATGTGTGTGAATACGTGGTTGTGTTGAATGAATAATGTATATCGGATGGATATTAGTCGGTGGGGCAATTTTAGAAATTGTTGTAATAAATTCGATTTATTAAATTGGACCTGCGTGTCCAGCCTTATCACCTTCTTTCTCTTTGTATTCTCTTCTCACCTATTCCCCTCTATGTATATGAGGTTTCTTTAGAAGTGTAGTGTAACGGGTAGAAGTAGTACAAGTGCTAGCTTGAGTGAGAAAGGGAGAGATTTGATCTAGGATCAATGTGTAAAGTATCCATCCGCATATCATTATTATTTATTTTCATACTCGCTTTATTATGTATTTAGAATGCATGTTTAAGGGTGTATGATGATGAGACCTTAACAAAGATAATTAAATTGGTAGCCAATTTGCACGCGAAAAACCCTCGTTAAATATCAAGCGTTTATTTTCCTTCCATTGAGTGATTCTTACTCAAGATCCGAGATTGGCAGGGGTTTTTGGCCAAAGTCAAGCCCTTGTCCGTCAAGATGTGTTTTAATCACGAGGCTTTGTTCCATATCGGTGTCGTGTCCAAGTTGTGGTTTGTTGGCCAAAGTCAAGACCACTTCTTGTCCATTGACATTGATTACGAAGCTTCCATGTCAATGGGTCCGCGCTTGACTGGGATCACTAGGTTTGTTGTGCCAAAGCCAAGGCCTAGTTGATTCAGAGGAAAAAGGTTAGGGTATACATTCGATGTATAGGCATATATAAGATATATGTTTGGGACTTGGATGTCCACCTACTGGATCTAGGAGTTGGATGAGATCCAATTGATCTTCGAGATCTACCTAGTTAATTATCATACAATTTGTTGGCCAAAGTCAAGATTGTGTGATATTTAACGGGATCCTAGCCCACTAGGAAACACGGTTTCCCGAGTACTCGACAGAGGGTTAGAGGCTCGACGAAAAATAGTGGGAGGCAAGTATTGAATTTGCAACATTCGTTCGAATACTCGCTAAACGCGCTCATCTATATTTTACTCGTCATATTAATCAAAAGTATTAGTTGGACTAATATTTTATGTTGTTTTAAATATATATATAGTTGGACTATATACAAACTCATTCAATATATAGTTGATTTTATATTGGATTATAGTAATCAATATAATTGAATTAAAATGATAGTTGATTTTATAATTAGATTATAGTAATCAATATTAAAATTATAGTTGATTAAATAATTGGATTATTGTAATCATTATAATAAATAGTACCTTATTAAATTGATTAAATAGTTGGACTATTGAAATCAAGAAAGAATTGAAAAGTTGAATATTTAAAATATATAATCATTGGATTAAATGCTTTAAATGATTTAATTTTCAATTGGGAATTAATAATAGGTTAATTTATTTGATAAAATAACTTATTATGACTAAGCCCATTATTAAGCAAATAGTAGAGCATAAAGTCTTTGGAAGATTTATGTGATGATGACTTTAGTGCTTAATTAATATACTTATAATAAATCTATCTTTAGATTTAAAAGTATTAAAGTTGCAATTAATTGACTATTCTAGTGGAGAAAAGTCAAAGTTTGCAATTGGGCATGTAGCACAAGGTGCATATCATTTCGATATTCTAAAACCCAAGGCTTGGCCAAAGGTTTGTGAAATATTGAAAAGATAATTGACATATCCCAAAGTGACTACCATTTGGATATGGAAGACACGAAGGAATTAAAGATAGGGCGAGGCTCTAACTTTAAAAATATTTGTCAAAGTTATGTTTACTACTAGTATTGAAATTGGATTTTAAATACTTAGTGTGGTACATATCATATATGTATTGACGTTCAGAATCCGCTGTGAGCTGGATACTGGCTTCAAGCCGAGATTTCTCTGCGAATTGGAAACGGGACGAAAGTCGCTGTTTCGACCGTAGATACCTAAGTTTAGGAACTACCCTTTGGGTATGTACTTAAATTAGGAAATGTTATAATGTAACTAGTTTGACTAGAGACATTATCTCTATATCAGTGTTTAATCCGATGCGGATAAAACCTTTATATTCTAGAACACTAAAGTGTTTCATTATATAAAGATGATACTGAGATAAATACATTGGATGTAAATAACAGAATTTATATTTTGAATATATAAAATCTCAAACATATAAAATGACAAATAAATAGCTTAAATTGATTTGATCAATGGAGACTTATTTGTGGCATTGTTGTCTAGGACACAATTAAACAAGACTCGTATATCCACACTTTTAAGAGTGGGTACTAGGACTGATTTGACTATTCAAATAAGGTCTACGAATCTAGTTTATTAGGTTAAATACCTAAAATACTATTTACTTGGTAATAGTAAAAGGGCCACCGATCTGTTAGCCCTATTCATGGTGAATTAAGTGGGCCCATATCTAGCTAGGCTAGATGTGAACATGAATATTTCGTGACCTTAACGGATGTAGCATCACGTTGTGGTTATGTGTTTCTTTTGAAGAACACAGATCGGAAACTTTTGAAGTTTCGACACGAAGAAAACAAACAGATCGGCTATAGTGTTATTCCGCCACGGTAAAACCGTAATGGAAAATACTTAAGCAGTAAGTTTCATACGTAAATGAAAGAGTACGGTATTCTTTCATATGAGGACTCCTCCCGAGACACGTCAGTTAGACGGTGTGTCCGAACTAAAACCGAATTTTGTTGGACATGATAAGGTTTATCACGAGTCGCTCTGAGCTACTATTTCCTTCAACAGGATATGTATTAACAGTGCAAAACTTATTTAGAATAAGGTTCCATATAAATCTGTTTGACAGATATCATATAGGATATGAACAGGGAAGAAACGAGGTTTCTCATTCCTGATAATTTGGGTATGCCAGGCATAGCGTTTGGATGATACCAAACTAAGGACCCAAATTGGATAAGTGCCAATATAGGTTATCCTAAGGGAAACCTTAAATATAGTACTTATAAATCCCACATGAGAACAATGTAATTGTTGCTCACCATGCGGTTTTCCTGAGAGGAATACCGATATGCAGTGGTCAGTGGGAGGATAGTGATACTCGATGAAAATCGGAGTAATACTGTTCTAGGCACGAAGTCCTTAATGGAACACAAACAGTTCATCTATGATGAAACTATACCATTAATCTTCAAATACACAAGAAACTAGTAGATCGGATAGAGTCAGAAAACAACCTAGGGTATGGGTTTCTGATCTAACCTCATAAAGATGTCAATCTTATGGAGGTGTACCATCCGACTACGTTAGAGGAAGTGATACGAGGTATCGACTCCCTGTTATGGCAAAGTGCCATGAGTCCGAAATGGATTCCATGTATAACAACTATGTTTGGATACTAGTTGTTGTACCACAAGGCATTGTGCCTATGGTACATTAAACGTCTTCAAGGAAGACATACATGGAAGGCAACATACCAACGTGCAAACCTAAGGTTTTGACGGAAAGGTATCGTTATCAACATTGTGTTAATAACGGTTCAACCTTTTACCTGTTGCCATGGTAAATCCATTTTGAAGATGCTTGTTGATAACTGTATATTTCATTTATGAAATATGTCAGTTACAAATCAAAATCGCTTTCCTGAAAAGGAAACCTTTTGGAGGATGTTTACAACATCCTGACGATTTTGTATAACCGACAAACACAGGTTTGCGGGTTATTCGATCCATGTTTGGATCATGCAAGCATAAGGTTCTTGGAACTGACGTTTTGAAATAATCATAATGGTTTATGATTTGACTCAAAACGAAATAATTCTTGTGTATATAAGGAGGTTAGTGGGAGAGCGCACTGACAGTGAAATTCCCATATAGCAATTGGTGAAAGCTTGGCTTTCATAGATATTCTTTCATATAAAATTCTCCGTAGAATTCTGGGGAGTAACAACCTTTATTCAGGGAATAAAGATCTACTGGGATAGATTTGGAGTTGTTAACACTCTCTGGAAAATTGTACATTTAAAATGTACTTGTATTGGTGTCTCATACGCTTCGAGCATATGGAGTCACAATCGGGTCAATCCAAGTGATAGTCACTGGATTGAAGTTAAGAACATCTGTTAGTATCTGAGAGAACTAAAGATGTTGTCTTAAACTATGGAGAAGGAGAACTTGAAGTGACTGGGATCACTGCAAGTTTCCAAACATTAAATACTGCGGTACTATAAAGTTTGAATAACGGGACAGTGAGCTGGAAATCTTCCGAGCAAGATAACTGTTGCCGAATAAACAACAAATGCGGATTATTGCTGCAGCTGAGGCAGCAATAGAAGCCATTTGGGTCGATAATAAATCTAATTAGATTAGATATAGTTCTGTTAGCAGCTGAGCTAGGCGTCAGCACAAGGCTAAAGAATTAAAGGTCTCATCGACGATCCAGATATATACTTCTATATTCATCTGATTCGTTCGGATCATACATCGTGGCGATGTGATGATCGTATAAATCGCGTCAGACGATAATCATAACAAATCCGCTGACGAAAACCTTTCCTCAGCAATTTGAGCGAACCGTACATAGTTCGGGTGTGACACTTGAGTGACTGGCTATGTGCCAAGTGGGAGATTGTTGGACAAAATGACCCATAGCGTCACTATTTGCACAGATCATTGTGTTGTTGTAGCAAATTAACTATGTGACAAGGAAATTGCACTCTCATCATTTGTGATTAGATCACCATAGATATATAAATGAAGAGAGGTCCCTATGATTAGTTCCTGGATTGAGATGATATGAGACAGTATCAGTCCACGAAGGATTAATCATTAAATATCCCTAGCCGTAGTATTATCGAGACTGGACATCGATAATGCGGAATAGGCTAGTATTGCACTTGTGTGCGTTGTGAGGGCACAACGGCATAGTTCTCATATATATAAGTATTGGATACTTATGCAAGTGCGATAGGAGGTCGTGTTTCACCGATGGTACGGGAAACAGCTTCGCTCTGGATAGACCCCTCGGAATCCCATTGGTATTATGAATATGTGTCTATGGGAGGCCGAAATCAAGGTAGGTGTGTATAGTCTTAACCTGAGACTTACATCGCTAATGCTTACGACAATCGATTATTTGATTTTGAGTGTGTCGTAGGACTCTAACCGGTTTCTGTGTTACGCCAATGCCGGGTATATTGAGAATCGTAGTGTATTGGATGTGATGTCAAGACGGAAGTATCACTCCAGTCATAGTGGAGATGATGTCACGCAGGATACGGTATTAGTGCTCTTAGAGATGCGCATCCAATCGTGATATTATGACCAGGTCATGAATATCCGATTATAGAGACTAGTTACCAGACATCCGATATGTGTTTCGGACGGGGCAGACACTTATCCAGCCCCAGCCCTAGCACGTGACTATCCGATACTGGGCCGATATGCACAATACATTAGTATACTACGCTTGATACAGATCTTAATATTCTTTAATGGATATGTCCGGAGAATTGGTAGACTTGGTGCTTTGCTAGGAGTCGACCTTGTCTCGTAAATCGGTAGAACGTAGTACTTGGTACGTACGTGTTCGGATTCTCATACTCCGACGACCGTATTTACTGCCAGATTATCCGGGGATCTCATGGGTCGCTTCCCGATAATCCACCGATGACGCACAACTCGCACTCTTGAATAATCTGGGATTATACAGAAGAGAGAAAATTAATCTAGGATTAATAACGGAGATGTTTTATCCGGGATAAAATGTCGTCTAAAGAGAGAGAACGATTAATTCGGAATTAATCGATGTATTAATATATTCGATATATTAGACGAAATTAGATTTCGACGCGGAATTAAAATCAGATTTTAATTCGGGCAAACGAGTTAATTTAGAATTAATTCGTTAGCGACGTAAATAATAATTTCGCTAGGCGCAATTATTTATTTAATTCGATTGAATTAACGTCGCGACGTAAGCTCGGTATTTCGGAAATATCGAACCCGAACGCGTGAGTGCACGTGGGCCCACTTTCATTTGGAAACGTGTGGGGCCCACATGACACATGTCATTCTAATGCTTTGCATGTAGATTGTGTACATTGCACTCAATGTCATTGCATGGAGTTTGAGTGTTTGACACTCTAAGCCATTGCATGTTTGTGTCATAATTTTATTATTAATTTAATGAAAATTATGGCATAAATATAAATTGATTTTTGGTAAATCATTTTAACTTAACACAAAACTTCTTCTCTCTCTTTTTCTCTCTTCTCTCACGCCCAAAGCTTGAAATGGGGACTGGTTTTGAACCAGAAAAACGTGACACAAAAGGGAAGCAAGGGTTGGTTTTCATGGTGAAAACCGCAAGTGCTAGCACACTACGAGTCTTGCGAAGGTGGTAGGGAGGTTCGACCATGAGGCGGGACTCATCCGATGGAGTTTGGAGCTTCGTTTTGAGACCCGAAACTGCCAAGACAGTGAGCATGGACTGGTTGCAGTAAGCTTACCAAGCAGTGCGTTTTTGGCATGATTCGTCTTCAAATCGACATAACCGATCAATGTAAGTATTCCGCTATCTTCATTGGTGTATTCACACGCATGTTTTCATGTCTTGATTTGATCTTGGGACCTTAGAATAACCAACACTATAAGGCTAGGTTGGTGGTGAAAGGTATGACAAATCCAAGAATTGACTATACGAAACCTCCTTCGCATGTTGCAATGAAATCCATTCGATTTTACTGGCACTAGCGCAAACACTTTGATTATGAATTTGGCAGATGGATGTCAAAACATATTTCCTTAATGGAACCGATAGTCGAAGGAATTCTATATGGCGCACACGGACAACTGAGGGGTTTGCATCTAGGATGATCATAATAAGTATGCAAGCTTAAAAACAATCCATTTTGACTCCAAAGTTTAAGCTTCTAGAAGTTGGCATAAGATTTGAGGAGACAATCAAGAATTTACTTCATCAAAAATGTAGACAAGCCTTTTGTTTACAGGAAATAGTGGGAGTGCTGTTGTATTTCTTGTATTATATGTCGATGACAATTAATCATCGGGAATGATATTCCCATGATGCAAGCCACCAAGCAATTGTTATCTCAGAATTTCTCCATGAAAGATTTGGGAAAGCAGCCTACATCCTCGGCATTAAGATCTACCGTAATAGATCTAAGAGTTGTTAGGACTTTCTCAATCTACATACATAATAAATAAAGTGTTGAAAATATTCAAAATGGAAGATTCCAAAAAGGTAATTACCTACTTGTCGTGGAATCAAATTATCTAAGGGCAATGTCCATATTACTTACTTCAGATAGAGAGCGTATGAGTAGGATCCCTTATGTTTCACAGCAATAGGATCGATCATGTACGACATGCTATGTACAAGACCTGATGTCTCTTATGCTCTTAGCATAACGAGCAGGTACAGGCAAATCTTGTGAGCAACACTAGGCAGCTGTCAAAACAATCCTCAGTATATGAGAAGAACTAAGGATGTGTTTTTGACATACGGAGATTGTTCTGAGATGAAAGTCATTGGTTACTGTGATGCTAGCTTTCAGGCGATAGGGATGACAGCAGATCGCAAACAGGATATTTGTTTACTTTGAATAGTGGTGCTGTCAGTTGGAAAAGCTCAAAGCAGTCAACTACAACGAACTCCACCACTGAAGCCGAGTATATTGCAGCATCTGAGGCTGCTAAAGAAGCAGTCTGGATAAAGAAGTTCATCACGGAGCTGGAAGTGCTTCCCGCGGTCAAGAATGGCATCACGATGTACTGTGACAACACGGGCGCCATTGCTCAATCAAAGGAACCAAGGTCCCACCAGAAATCCAAGCATGTACTCAGGAGATTTCATCTCATCGGGGAGATTGTTGAGAGAAAAGAAGTTGTTATAGAGAAAATACCAACAGAAGATAATCTTGCAGATTCTCTGACTAAAGGGCTGACTCAACAAAAATATAATAGGCACAACCGAGAGTATGGTGTCCAATTCATACTAGTTGGCTATAGTGCAAGTGGGAGATTGTTAGGGATATGCCCTACACCCAACTTGTGGATCGGCTATATATACATGTATTTGTAATATTTTCATTAATTAATAATAATGGAAATCTTTATTATACGTGTCTTACATAACTTATATGAATCATCAACACTGTAATAAAGCCCTTGGAGTAATAAGACGATGGCTTCCACGCCTTATGAGAATCATTACTCTTAAATATTTCTAGTCATAGTTTTTTGAATAATCTGGGCGTTCACAAAGCGGAGAGACTAGCATGATGATATGATCCACCCTTAATTCAGGTAACCAATCTCATAGGCTACTAGCGGAGATCCGTCCGCTTGGTGTATCACATGGATGCATGAGTTGCTCGTGTCCATCGAACTGACCACCGAAAGTTTTCATATGGAGTGTTTATCCCATTATCTCTGAGTACTTTCATGTATCGATTATATGACAAGTCCTTTGACTTGAGGTCTTTACAATATTATGTGTGGATCAAATAACTTTGACATTTTCCTTACCCGGTTCAAAAGATCCGGTCATAAGGGTATGATTGGGTCATTTGTTGAAACACATGAAGTTTGTAAAGATACAACAGAGAATCTCCACTCTCTCGGATAATATTTTCTTTTAAGAGTAGTATTCTAGTTCGCGGGTTGATATGTGTGACCAGTGTTTGAGACTGTGGCCACATCGGAAGAATAATGTGAGATTCTTGGGATAGCATGATTCATGACACTATCAACATCATACCTTTGACCATATCGGTAGACAATTTCCGTACCCTAGGTCAATAGGTGGGGATACAGTGAGGCGAGGGACCGTATCATATGTAAATCGCATACAGAATGGGTATATATATACTTCCTTCTCATTTGGGGGCCTCGGCAAGTTGCTAGATGTCAACCTTGGTCATTGAAATCGAACGACCATCTGATCGGAGGATAATTTATGTTCGATTAAATTATCACGATTCATTTCATGTCCAACATGAGGGGAACCCAAAATGTCATACGCAACAAAGTCGAAATCAATGGTTAACAGTGCACAGTACAAATATAACAGCATATATGATTGCATTAGGAAATGTTCATAAATGGTTCAATGTGTTTAATTATTGAACAGATCATTTATGAGGTTCAATAGTGGCTTAGGGATTAGTGAATGAAGATGGGGCACTTTGGGAATTGGAATTAAAAAAAAAATTACTATTCATGTGAATAGTAAAAAAAATTTATTATTTGTTTTGAATTCCAATAGGGCCCAAACTCTTATTAGTGTTTTATAATCTCAATAAACCACTAAATTAAGATCCAATGGCTAAGATTAAATTAGTTTTTATCCCACATCGGATTCTTAATTAATTTTGTTGTCTTTGGAGCACTATATTAACCCAAAGAATTCTTCACAAATTTTTACACACCAAACCTTTCATATCTTGGGTTTATATAAGTGAGAAACTCTAAATTTTAGAGTAAGCCACTGATTTTGAGGATCCTAAAGTCTAATTGACTAGAGGAACCTCGAGTTAAAAGTTTTTAGGTATTTGCCTAGGCTAGCACCAGTGCAAAATACCTGTGCACTCAAAGCGTAGTCTTGCCGTTGAGTTTTGGCTTTGGTGTGTGCATCTTTGGAGGCAACACACTTGGGTGGCTCTTGGAACATGGAAGACCTTGCTGAGTTCGAGAAAAGCTTGTAGATTGGAGGGATGACTGGAGGAGTCTTCGGTTCAAGTAAGTCTTTTTCTTTCTTTATTTTAATTAGAGTTCCTATGATAGTTAGCATGTTTACGTTTATGTTCTTGGCATGTTTTATTAGTTTTATGTGCTTAGAATATATAGTAACATGCCGAGGCTTGTAGAATAATCAAAACAAATGGGTCTTAGGCAAAGGGAAAGCGGCATAATAATTTTGATTTTCCGCTGCGCACTCGCGGCCGCCTCGCAACAATACATACATACATATGTGCATATAACATTTATTTTGCAGGATTTTTGGACAAAACAATCCTCTAAGAAATGGTGCAAGAACACTCAGTTGAAGTCAAAAAAAGAAGCTTCCAAGTTACGGAGCTCCCAACAGTCAGAAGGACAAGGCATAGGGGTGAGGGCAGCCTAAACATAGTAACTGGGGCCAAAGCCCGACTAGATGTAATAGTTGGGGGCGATACCCGTCGCGTAATTAGGTTCTGGAACACCTACAACAATAACAAGTTTTGGAATGCCTTTAGATTGAAAAAAATTGGATTTTGGAATGCTTACATTCGGAAAATACTTAGAGCAAAGAGTGGTTTTGGAATGCTTTGGACATAAAAGGAATTTTAAAAAAGGATCACCCTAAAAGATGAAGCAGGTCAACGGGTTTAGAACACCAATAGGTTTGGAACACTAAAAGGCTTGGAAAATTAGATGGGTTTAGAATACCAATAGGTTTGGAATACATACTGGTTTAGAAAACTAAACGATTTTGGAAAACTAATGAATTTAGAATAGTGATAAATTTGGAATTAGAATCCGAAACAGCTTTAGATGCCCATGGGATCAGAACACTGTCTGAATTATAATGCCAAAGAAATCAGAATGCCGATGGATTTGGAATACCAATAGGTTTGGAACACCAATAAATTTAAAAGGCAGAATGGATTTAGAACAATTCTATACTTGGAACACTAAACAAATTTAGACCACCGATGATGTTAGAAAGACTTGGAATGGGAATTCAAAAGCCATACCCATTTTAAAAAGCTGGACAACATGGAAATTCGGAATTGAAAACAAATTGGAAACAAACGTTTGGATTTTGGAAATGGATTTGGTGTTAGGGTTGGTGCTCGGAGTGCCAATCCGGATCGTATTTGTATCCGATTAATGAATACGAGAATTCATTTTTCCATAATATTACTTATTTAATGGTAGCACCTCTTGTCTTTTATACACATATTCGATCTAATTACGATTGGATATTCAATTACGATTAGATTGAAACTAAATCTGATTTAGTGATATGTGTATATTAGACAAAGACCCTAGGATTTACAACGTAGTTTGTAATTGACATTGGGATGCGTCATTATAAGATGTATATCCTTAAATAAAAATCCTGGTCAAGATTCACTAACACATGTCGGTTAGTAAAATCCACTGAGACCAGTGCATGTCGTGTATCGTGACTTGGTCCGATGGTTTATCCCAATGAACAATGAGTCTCGAGAGACTCGTATAGACAAGTAGGTGTTTATTTTATAGACACTGAACGACTCACTGAAGATTTCCTAATAGATGGTGTAGACAACATAACCTGGGCGACGCTTTTCTAGGCTCGCGGCCTAGTTGGGAAGTATGAAATAACATAGAGTCGCCACCCGGTGTGAACCGGGACAAAGATTTAAGGCCGCACTCACCCCTCGCAAGGGAAGACCTCAAACCGTTGGGTTCGGAATGGTCCCTTACTTATGTCACTTGTGATGATATAATTTGTGCAATAAACTAACCGAATCTATTCATCATTCATGCTCAAGGGTACTTAGATCTAACATGCTTTCATCCAAATAATTTCACGCAATTTAACACAACAAGCCTATTGAACCATTAAACCAACATGTATAAATCATTACCCAAACGCATCATAAACCAAGAACATGCATAATGAACAACCTAAACATGCTTTAACAAATAAATAACAAACTAAATTAAACCATGCTTTAAATAATAAACATATAACCTAAAGACTATAACATGCTCAAATACAAATTAGGATGAGACGAGATGCGTGTATCTTAAGTGGTATGTGGCATTGTATCCCGAGTGCAGACCATACTACCATCCATTCGGAGTCGGTTATGGAATTTACGTCCGGGTTTCAATCCGATATACCACAAAAGAGAACACATATCCCGCTCATCCAACAATCACATCATGCTTCAAACGACTCTCATGCAATTATATATCAAAATAAATAAAACAACAATAAAGAAGATAAGTAGAAAGGTGCCCTCAGGTCTAACCTCTTTTGTCGTCTAAGAAAGGGCGTTACACGTCCGTTGGAAGGGTGAATGATCCGCTACTCTTTTAGTTCACCAACTCAACATCTTTCCTCACTGTTTTGCTGTTCGGGCTGCTGTTTCAAGTCCGTTTCGCTGCTGTTTCGCTGCTACGTTTCAGGTCACTGTCTTGATGGTTTAGCGGACTGTTTTGGGTGATTTTGAAGGCTTAGGGAGGTGCGTTTGTGGGGATTTTTTAGGGAAACTTTATGGAGGTTTTTGGGGGGTTTTCTAGGTGATTTTAGGGCTATTTTTCTGGCTAAAGCCGCAGCAAGAACTGACCAGAACAGTGAGCTAATCTCAGCTGTTCACTGGTGCAGTGGGGTGTTTTCAGAGACTGTTTTGGGGCTGCGAATGGGGCTGTGTTTGGAGGGTGTTTAGTGCGACTTTAGGGCTGTGAATAAGGTTTATTTGAGGGTGTTTTAGGGCTGTAAATGGGGGCTGGAACTCGGCAATGGAGTGTTAAGTTTAGGGCTTGGGCGTGAAGGGTGTTGATGATGGAGGGAAGGTGCGGCAATAGAGGCTATTGGATCTTGAAGGTGCGGCAATGGAGGCTTCAGGGGGCTGCTTGGGCGTGCAATGGAGGCTTAAGAGAGTGCTTTAGGCGTGTGAGAGGGATGTATATGTGCTAGGCTTGTGAATGGGAGTGAAGGCCTCTTTTTATAGGCAAAGAGAGAAGACTTTCCTAATTTGAGTAGGAGAGAATCTCCTAATTGGTTTCTAATAAGGAATAGATCTCCTAATTTGGATTTGTGATTGGATTTGATTTGGTAGGGATTTGATTTGATTTCTTTTATTTAGGTAAGGATTTTATTTGATTTGAACATGTGATTAAATATCTATTTACCTAAATAAGGAGTATATGGGTGTGAATCACATCTTTGGGCATTGACTTGGTTTGACTTGGTGGGCTTGGGTATTTTGGGTTTGGTCTTGTGTTTGGTAAATGGTTTATGGGGTCTTGGGCCTGAGATAAGCTTCGAAACGGAAGTCCAACAAGCAGCCGAAGCTAAACAACTCAGATAAAATCCAACAAAATTCTATTTTCCAACTTTACACTTCCAACATCTGTTTCCCGCGGCTTTCATGACTAAAGGGGTAGTTGTCTCCATACGAGACTCATCATCGGGCTGATATACAAAAATGCAATGCCTACAGTCGCCCCCATTTTGATGGGACTTGTGCAGTGTGTGACAATGACAATCCTATCAAAGTACGTGCAATGCATTTTTACTTACCTGGCTCGCCAGCTGCCACTTGGCTTGCCGTGCTGTGTTGAGTTGATGTGATGAAGTCCATTCCCGAACTATCACCGTGTGGTGCTCCATTCCCGAACCGATCTCCATTCTTGGAGTGTTGCTGTGATATGATGTGATGAAGTCCATTCCCGAACTGTCACCGTGTTGTGGTCCATTCCCGAACCGATCTCCATTCCCGGAGTGTTGCTGTGATGTGATTTGATGAAGTCCGTTCCCGAACTGTCACCGTGTTGTGGTCCATTCCCGAACCGATCTCCATTCCCGGAGTGTTGCTGTGATGTGATTTGATGAAGTCCATTCCTGAACTGTCACCGTGTTGTGGTCCATTCCCGAACCGATCTCCATTCCCGGAGTGTTGCTGTGATATGATGTGATGAAGTCCATTCCCGAACTGTCACCGTGTTGTGGTCCATTCCCGAACCGATCTCCATTCCCGGAGTGTTGTTGTGATATGATGTGATGAAGTCCATTCCCGAACTGTCACCGTGTTGTGGTCCATTCCCGAACCGATCTCCATTCCCGGAGTGCCATTCCCGGCGTGCCATTCCCGGACTATATCTCCATTCTCGGAGTGCCATTCTCGGCGTGCCATTCCCGGCGTGCTCATTCCCGAGCTGTCCATTCCCGGACTGTCCATTCCCGGACTATGTCTCCATTCTCGGAGTGCTCATTCCCGAGCTGTCCATTCCCGGACTGTCCATTCCCGGACTGTCCATTCCCGGACTATATCTCCATTCTCGGAGTGCCATTCCCGGCGTGCCATTCCCGGCGTGCTCATTCCCGAGCTGTCCATTCCCGGACTATGTCTCCATTCTCGGAGTGCCATTCCCGACAGAACTGATCTGATGTGATGTGGGCCTCGCCCCCAGAATGCCATACCCGGTAGAAACTGATCTGATGCTATGTGGGCCTTCCCCCCAGAATGCCATACCCGGCAGAAACTGATCTGATGCTATGTGGGCCTCGCCCCCAGAATGTTATATCTGGCAGAACTGATCTGATGTCTTAATACTCGGAGTGCCGTACTTGGCTGATCTGATATCTTCATACCCGGAGTGTCGTACCTGGCAAACTGATCTGATGTCTCCATACCCGGAGTGCCATACCTGCCAACTAATCTGATAATGATGTGGGCCTCGCCCCCAGAGTGCCATACCCGGCAAGACAGATTCTGATGATGATGCAGTGGGCCCTTGACCCTGGGACGAATCCCGAAACTATAACTTATGATGCAGTAGGCCCTCGACCCTGGGACGCATCCTGGAACTGCAACAGACAATGGGGGTACCTCGACCTTGGGACGTATCCCAATACCGCTGACAATGTGGGTCTCGCCCTCAAACTGATGATGTAGTGGATCCTCGACCCTGGGACGCATCCCGGAACTACGACTGATGATGTAGTGGGCCCTCAACCCTGGGACGCATCACGAAATTGCAACAGACAATGGGGGCACCTCGACCCAATACCGCTGACAAAGTGGGCCTTGCCCTCAAACTGATACTGATATGGGCCTCACCCCCAGACTGATATTGATATGGGCCTCGCCCCCAGACTGGTACTGATGTGGGCCTCGCCCCCAAAATGATACTGATACGGGCCTCGCCCCCATGCTGATACTGTCGTGGGCCTCGCCCCAAACTGATACTGACATGGTCCTCGCCCAAAACTGATACTGATATGGGCCTCAACCCTGGGACTCATCCCCAAAACTACTACTCATATGTTGCTGATTCTGGTTGGCTTGTCTTTGCCCCTTTCTCTTTTTCTTCTTTGAAACCTGTGAATAAAAAACAAACACAAAAAAGAATGCAAAATATGTTACGTGTATGCATGCATGCATGAATGATTTTCCTATCCCACTGGGTTAGGTTTTCCGCCAGTTCTCCATGTGATGCTCGGCCTTCTCTCTAGTCTCCTAACCCAATATCTTGTTATGTCCCTGATTCATGATGTAGTAGACTGGTCTCCCCCCATCTTGATTTAGCTTTCTGCTATCTGCTGTTTTGTACTTGATCAAGATAAACCACATGGTGGGGCCTTCCATATCATCATGCTATATCACATTCTACGAAATATAGTCCCAATAGTTATACATATCATTGTCCTCAAAGAATTCTCAGTAATGAAACCAGAGAACCTTCAAAACACCCAGTGTAACTTAAATCCAAGTCTTTGGATAAATGATCTAAGTTAGACTCAAAGTGTGTGTGTGCAAAGGTTCTTTCACAGCTTAATCCTCAGGTAAGCTAACTCGATGATTTCGTTTCAAAAATTGGGATCGATGGGTCAAACCAACCTATATGTCTCAGTTAGGCTCTGCAATTGCTTTTTCATGCTCAATGTGATATGGTTTTATTTCTCTTTTGTCTCTTTTTTTTTCTTTTCATTTGAACTTCTTTTTTTTTCTTTTCTCTTTTTTTTTTATTCTTTCTCTTTTTTTCAACACCCGACCCTTTAAGGTAGCATTTCTCCTCAGGGGCCTAATACTAGCCCATGGGTAGCTTCACGCTTATTGGTTATAGTGGTTCAATTCTTTTCTTTAGAGACTTTTCTTTCATTTTCAACCATACCACACATCATAACATAAGCAAATCAAGATAGACATCTAAGCAAACGGTCATTCACCGACCTATAATTTCTTCAACTAGTCACCTTGCAAACTACTCAGGTTTTCACCGCTAAGACCATAATCAAGTGCTTACGAGTCTAACATAGATCAATCACTCAAAGTATCAGATAAAAGCACATCAAGAGTTTATCGTTTCTAAGGTTTCACCTTAAAGCAATCAATTTCATCATTGGACTATCTTAACTATCAAGCACTAAAAACAACAATTTTTTTTCTCTTTTTTTTTTCTTTTTTTTGCTTTTTTTCTGTTTTTTTTCTTTTTCTTTTTTTTTGCTTTTTTTTTTCCTTTTTTTTTGGGCCCACCATGGTCTTTTCTATTCTTGCCGTAAGGTTTCTGTTTCTCGGATTCCTTTTTCCCGATGTCAATGTTTGTTAAACTCTTCTTTGACAAGTCTTTCTTTTTTTCTAACCCAACGGATATCTATGATGGCTTTTTTAAGACACGAGGGTTAACATGATGCATGTATGCATGAGATGCATGGATGTATGAGACATAATATGTTAGACATTATGTCCCATAGCGTCACTGTTTGTAAATGATATGGTATTATTGTACAAAATTAACTATGTGATAATGAAATTGCCTTTTGCCGTTTTGTAATATTATTTACTTTGACTAATAAATGGCGAAAGTCCATATGATTAATACTGGATTGAGATGATATGAGACAGTATCAATCTGTAAAAGTTTAATCATTAAATATCCCTAGTCGGAGTATTATCGAGATCGGACATCGATAATGCGGAATAGACTAGTATTGCGCTTGTGCACGTTGTGAGGGCACAACAGCATAGTTCTCATATATTTAAGTATTGGATACTTATGCAAGTGCAATAGGAGGTTGTGTTTTACCGATGGTACGGAAAACAGCTTCGCTCTGGATAGACCCCGCGGAATCCCATTGGTAGTATGTCTGCGTGTCTATGGGAGGCCGCATCAGGGTAGGTGTATATGGTCTTAACCTGAGACTTACATCGCTAGTACTTGCGACAATCGGTAAACTTTGGTTTTGGTGGTTGGGGACCCTAACCGGTTCTGTGTACACCTTTTCTGGGTTTATCGAGAATCGTAGTGTGCTGGATGTGATGTCAAGATGGAAGTATCGCTTCAGACATATGGAGGCGATGATCACGCAGGGCACAGAACTAGTACTCTATAAAAGGTTGCAACCGTCGGGACAATATGACTAGGTCAGGATTGTCTGATTTAAAGAGACTAGCTGTTGATGTCCGATATATGTTTCGTACGGGGCAGACACATCTCCAGCCCCAGGCCTAGCATGTGATCATCCGATACTGGATCGATTTACGCAATACTACGGTATACTACGCCTGATACAGATCTTATATTCCTATTAGAATATTTCTGGAGAATTGGGTAGGCATGGCGCTTTGCTAGAAGCCAACCTTGTCTTGTGAATCGGTAAAGACGTAGTACGAGGTACGTACGTGTTCGGATTATCCGACGACCGTATTTACTGCCAAAATATCCGGAGATCTCTTGGGTCGCTTCCTGAAGATTCACCTGTGATATTTGATTCGAACTTAATTAATCTTGGATTAATTGCGGAGAAACTTTATCTCGGATAAAGTGCCTTATTTAGAGAGAGAGAACGATTAATTTGGAATTAATCGATATAATTATTATATTCGATATAATAATCGAAATTCGATTTCGACGCGAAATTAAAATTAGATTTTAATTCGGGCATACGAGTTAATTTAGAATTAATTCGTAAGCGACGTAAATAATAATTCGCTAGGAGCGATTATTTATTTAAATTCGATTTAATTAACGTCGCGACGCTAGCTCGGTATTTCGGAAATATCGAACCCGAACGCGTGAGTGGACGTGGGCCCACTTTCATTGGGAAACGTGTGGGGCCCACATGACACTTGTCATTGATATGGCATTGCATGTTAATAGTGTACAAAACACTCTAAGGCATTGCATGGTGATAGTGTGCATTTCACTCAAAGGCTTTGCATGGAGTTTGAGTGTTTGACACTCTAAGCCATTGCATGGATTATGTCATAGATTTATTATTAATTTAATAAATTATAACATAAATATAAATTGATTTTTGGTAATACAAAATTAATTAATCAAAACTCTCTCTTCTCTCTCAAATTGCCGAAACTTCACCATTGAAGGGCAAAGGAAGATTTGATCTTCCATTCTCCATTTTTGCTAGCACAAGCAAGGGATCAAAAGAGGTGATAGGGAAACCATCAAAGAGCTTGGAATACAAGAGCTTGGAGCTTGGAGTCTTCTCCTCTCTTGGCCGAAACCAACCAACCAACTTGGAGCTTGGAGATTCAAAGGTTTTGTTCATCTTCTTCATCACATAACTTTGTAAGTATGATTCCGCCATGCTTCAAGTCTTTTATATATATTCATTTTAGTATTCATATGTTTATCTTTGTTTGGGACCTATATAATAGAAACCAACAATGGTATCATTGAGCTAGGTTTAAGCATGAAATACTTTAGGTTAAAATTTGGGTAAAATTGATTGAAGCATGTTCTTGTGAAATTTGATGAATGAGTATGCTTATATGTATGTTAAATGACATTATATGAAATCAATTTTATGAAAAATGCATTGGATGATTTTTCCCCAAAATTTTGACCTTGGCCGAATGGGTGTGTTAAATTGATTAAAGCATGTTCTTATGAAATTTGATTAATAAGTATGCTTGCATGTGTATAACATGATGTTATATATGAGAATCAATTTTATGAAAAATGCATTGGATGATTTTTCCCCCCCTTGGCCGAATGGCATGATGAAATTGATATAAGCATGTTCTTATGAAATTTGATTAATAAGTATGCTTGCATGTGTATAACATGATGATATATGGAATCAATTTCATGAAAAATGCATTGGATGATTTTTCCCCAAATCCATGCCTTGGCCGAATGTGTTACTACTTGGAGTAGATTGAAATTTTTTGTGTATAAGATCATTAGATGACTTAGAACGTGTACGGGACGTAGATTAGTAATTCAATCGGATTGAAAAACAAATCGACACAAAAAACTCACCTTGGCCGAATGAACAAGGACATGAAATGGAGTTGAATTTTGATAAAATTAATGTTGGACATTTAATTTGACAAATACATGATTAATAAATTAAATGGGTATTTTTGAAATATTTGGTTTAATATATTAATCTTGATATTACACTTTAATTAATTGGACTTTAATGTTTGGAATATTAAAATTTAATTAATGGGCTTTAATAATTTAATTGGGCCTTATGGGCTTAAAATTGGTTTTATGGCACTTAAGGGTGATTCCTTATTTGGGCTTGGCAATTGGGTTTGACCCACATTGACCAAAAGCCCAAGCCTTAATAAATCAATTCTAAGCCCATTTGACTTGAATTAAATTCAACATTGGATGTTAATTGGGCTTTGAGACCCAATAGGATTAGATTTAGAATCTAAGTCTTTAAAGCATATTAAAAGTGTAAACATTTGATTTGGAATTAAATAATTGGATTAGTATTGAATACGAATTGAATTAGATTTAATTAGTAGTTCGATGTAATTCGCGAATTCGTACTTTATGTACTTATTCTCAATCGAGTTGGACTCGCACAAAATCAAACCGTTGTTTGAACATTGGATGATCACATTAACAAAGACTAATTAATTGGATTAGATTGGTTGTAAAAGCATGTCTTGTTTGAATATATATGTATGTGATGAATGAATAGTGTATATCGGATGGATATTAGAAGGGAAAGGGTAATTTTAGAAATTATTGTAAATTTGGAATTTATAAATTGGACCTGCGTGTCCAGCCTTATCTCTTTATCTCTTTGTATTCTCTTCTCACCTAATTCCCCTCAATGTAAATGAGGTTTCTCTTATTGTATTATGTAATTGGGTAGTTGTAGAATAGTGCTAGCGGGGAGAGGAAAGGGAGTGATTTGTTCTAGGAACAAGTTGTTTAAATATCCATCCGCATATCACTATTACTTTACTTTACGCGCTTTATGATGTTTTAGAAGCATGCTTAAGGGTGTATGATGATGAGACCTAACAAAGATAAATAAAATTGGTTGCCAATTACGCGAAAAATCCCTCAAACAATATTAAGCGATTTTCCTTCCGTTGAATGATTCTTTCTCAAGATCCGAAATTGGCATTGGTTTGTTGGCCAAAGTCAAGACCTTTGTCAATTGAGGATGTGTTTGAATCATGAGAATTTTGTTACACATCGGTGTCCTGTCCAAGTTGTGATTTGTTGGCCAAAGTCAAGATCACTTCTTGTCCATCGACATTGATTACGAAATTTTCCTTGTCAATGGGTCCCGCTTAACTGGAATCATTAGGTTTGTTGTGCCAAAGCCAAGGCTTAGTTGATTCAGAGGAAATGGTTAGGAAAATGTATTGGATACATTGACATATGTATTAGATATATATGTTTTGAACTTGGATGTCCACCTAACCGGATCTAGGAATTGGATGGGATCCAATTGATCTTCGAGATCTACCTAGTTAAATATCATACAACTTGTTGGCCAAAGTCAAGGTTGTGTGTTATTTAACAGGATCCTAGCCCACTAGGAAATTAGATTTCCCGAGTTGTCTACAGAGGGTTAGAAACTTGAAGAAAATAGTGGGAGGCTATTATTGAATTTGCAATTTCGTTCAGATACTTAGCCTTACGCGTCTTTCAAAAACATTTCGTCAATATTTTAATTAGTTGGACTAATATATTGTTATTTTTATTTGTAACAGTTTGACTGTACCCATAACATCGTTGACTTTATAGTTGGACTATAGTTGTCAAGATGATTGGCAAAGGTAATATCCGCGACATAATCATGGGTGATAATGTCTTCAGAGGGACAAACTTTGCCGACTGGGAAATGAACCTCAAGATAGTGCTTGGGGCTGAGAGGATACTGTATACTATTCAGAGACCTCTCCCGCCTAAACCCACTGAGCCACTGGAGCTAGAGTTATGGAAAACTCATAGTGATGATTGTGACCAAGCTCAGTCAGTTATGCTAGCTGCAATGACCCAGCATTTCAGACGCCAGAATAGGGACTTGGATCCCTATAACATGATGGCAAGATTGCGTGATCTTCACCGCACTAATAAGCGGATGAAGAGGTACGAGCTAGTAAGGAAACTCTTCCGCTCCCGGATGACAGATGGCGCATCAGTTGAAGCCCACGGGGCTCAAATGATCGCCGATATTGATGAGTTGGCCAATATGGGAATAGTCTTGGAGGCTGAGCTGACTATAGATATGATCTTGCAGTCACTTCCTGATACTTGGAAACAAATCATAGTCAACTACAAGTTGATGGATACAGATGACACTCTTGGAGAGCTGTTATCTATTGAAGGAGTCCGAAAGGGAACTCCTAAAGGGGAGCAAGCGCGAGGCGCATTTTGCATCGACCTCTCATGCGCCAAAGGGTGGCCCCAAGGCAATTGGAGGTGCAAAGAAGAAGAAGTTCAAGAAAAAGGGCAAAGGCAAGTTGACATCTGCTTCTAGGAAGCCAAGGGACAAATCTCACGACATCTGCCTCAACTGCGGCAAGAGGGGTCACTGGAAACGTGACTGCCGAATGGGCAAGGGGCAGAAGGAGGATATCAAGGATGGCAAGGCTATCGCTTCTGGTATGTTTGTTATTGAGATAAATATGAATACTTCTAGTTTTAAAAATTGGATTTTTGATTCTGGTTGTGGTGCTCATATTTGTACTGATGTGCAGGATCTGCAGGATAGCAGGGTGCTGGCATCCGGGGAGATGGATCTACGGGTTGGAAACGGAACACCAGTTGCTGTTTTGGCCGTAGGGACTTTTGTTTTAGAACTGCCCTCGGGGCATGAACTTAAACTTTTGAACTGTTATTATGTACCTAGTTTAACTAGGAATATTATATCTGTATCCTTGTTAACCCAGCAGGGTTACACTTTTGTATTCAGGAACACTGGGTGTTATTTATATAAAAATGATGCAGAAATTTGCACAGCTGTTGCAAATAACGGTCTTTATATTTTGAATATAAATGAATCTCCTAAAATAACGAACAAAAGGCTCAAGAGAAATAATCTAAAAGATGAAGCTTATATGTGGCATTGTCGTCTGGGACACATCAACAAGACTCGCATATCCACACTTTCGAAGAGTGGGTACTTGGACGAATTTGATCCCAATTCATATGACGTCTGCGAATCTTGTCTTTTAGGCAAAATGCCTAAATCACCTTTTAGCGGTAAAGGTGAACGTGCCACAGAACTGTTGGCTCTTGTACATACTGACGTATGCGGGCCCATGTCTGGCCAGGCTAGAGGTGGATTTCACTACTTCGTAACCTTTACAGATGATGCATCTCGTTACGGTTATGTGTATCTTATGAGACACAAGTCGGAAACTTTTGAGAAATTCAAAGAGTTTCGACACGAAGTGGAGAAACAAACAGGGAAGAATATTAAGACATTACGGTCAGACCGTGGTGGCGAATACTTAAGTTATGAGTTTCAAGATTACTTGAAAGAATATGGTATTCTTTCACAGTGGACTCCTCCTGGAACACCGCAATTAAACGGTGTGTCCGAACGGAGAAACCGCACCTTGTTAGACATGGTAAGGTCAATGATGAGTCGCACTGAGCTACCAATATCCTTCTGGGGATATGCATTAAACAGTGCTATACTTATTTTGAATAAGGTACCGTCGAAGTCTGTTGAACAGACTCCATATGAGATATGGACAGGAAGGAAACCAGGTTTCTCTTTCCTGAAGATTTGGGGATGCTGGGCATATGTTAAACGTTTGGAAGGTACCAAACTTGAACCCAAGTCAGATAAATGCCTTTTCGTAGGATATCCTAGGGAAACCAAAGGATATTACTTCTATCACCCACTAGAGAACAAAGTATTTGTTGCTCTACATGCGGTTTTCCTTGAGAAGGAATTCCTAAATGCAGTGGCAAGTGGGAGGAAAGTAGAACTCGATGAAGATCGTAGTGATACTGTTCCTGGCAATGAATCAATGACGGAACATGAACAGACCATCCGGGATGAGTCTGTACCACAAACTTCACATACACAAGGACCGCGTAGGTCGGAGAGAGTCAGAACAATACCTGAGAGGTATGGGTTCCTGATCTCACCTCATGTAGATATTAATCTTATTGAGGATAATGAGCCGGCTACGTATGAGGAAGCGATACAAAATATCGATTCCGCTTTATGGCAAGAAGCCATGAAGTCCGAGATGGATTCCATGTACGCCAACCAAGTTTGGACACTGGTTGATGCACCAGAAGGTGTGAAGCCTATTGGATGCAAATGGATCTTCAAGAAGAAGACCGACATGGATGGCAACGTACAAACGTACAAAGCTAGGCTTGTAGCGAAGGGGTATCGTCAACAATATGGTATTGATTATGACGAAACCTTCTCACCCGTTGCCATGATTAAATCCATTCGGATAATGCTTGCAATAGCTGCATATTTCGATTACGAGATATGGCAGATGGACGTTAAAACCGCTTTCCTTAACGGAAACCTTTTGGAGGATGTTTATATGCAACAGCCTGACGGTTTTATCGTACCTAGACTTGCAAACAAGGTTTGTAAGTTAAATCGATCCATTTATGGATTGAAAGCAAGCATCACGGTCATGGAATCAGCGTTTTGATGAGATCATAAAGGAATATGATTTCGTGCAAAACAGATGACCCTTGTGTATACAAGAAGGTTAGTGGGAGAGCACTTACTTTTATTGTCCTTTATGTCGACGACGTATTGCTAATAGGCAATGACATTCCCATGCTGACGTCGGTGAAAGCTTGGCTTTCATTAAAATTCTCCATGAAAGATCTGGGAGAAGCAGCCTTTATTCTTGGAATAAAATCTACAGGGATAGATCTAGAAAGCTGCTTGGACTCTCCCAGAGTACATACATTGATAAAGTGTTGAAGCGATTCAACATGGAACAATCCAAGAGGGGATTGGTTCCAATGATACGAGGTACCTCTCTGTCTAAAGACATGTGTCCTAAGACTCAGGAAGAGAGGGACAACATGAGTCGGATACCGTTCGCCTCGGCAGTCGGATCGATCATGTATGCTATGATATGTACACGACCTGATGTCTCATATGCTTTGAGCATGTGCAGTCGCTATCAGGCCGATCCAGGTGAAGGTCACTGGATAGCAGTTAAGAATATCCTTAAGTATCTTAAACGAACTAAGGATGCTTTCTTAATTTATGGAGGTGGAGAACTTGCGGTATCTGGGTATACCGATGCAAGTTTCCAAACCGACAAAGATGACTACAAGTCGCAATCCGGGTACATTTTTTGTTTGAATAACGGAGCAGTGAGCTGGAAATCTTCCAAGCAAGATACTGTTGCCGATTCAACAACAGAAGCGGAGTACATCGCTGCATCTGAAGCAGCAAAGGAGGCAGTTTGGATCCGAAAGTTCCTAATCGGATTAGGGGTAGTTCCGTTAGCAGCTGAGCCCGTTCCATTGTATTGTGACAATAACGGAGCTATAGCACAGGCTAAGGAACCAAGGTCTCATCAAAGGTCCAAGCATGTTCTTCGACGTTACCATCTGATTCGGGAGATTATACATCGTGGCGATGTAAAGGTCGAGAAGGTCACATCAGATGACAACATTGCAGATCCGCTGACGAAGGCTGTTCTTCAGCAAGTTTTTGAACGACACATACATAGTTCGGGTATTAGATGCTTGAGTGACTGGCTATAGGCCAAGTGGGAGATTGTTAGACATTATGTCCCATAGCGTCACTGTTTGTAAATGATATGGTATTATTGTACAAAATTAACTATGTGATAATGAAATTGCCTTTTGCCGTTTTGTAATATTATTTACTTTGACTAATAAATGGCGAAAGTCCATATGATTAATACTGGATTGAGATGATATGAGACAGTATCAATCTGTAAAAGTTTAATCATTAAATATCCCTAGTCGGAGTATTATCGAGATCGGACATCGATAATGCGGAATAGACTAGTATTGCGCTTGTGCACGTTGTGAGGGCACAACAGCATAGTTCTCATATATTTAAGTATTGGATACTTATGCAAGTGCAATAGGAGGTTGTGTTTTACCGATGGTACGGAAAACAGCTTCGCTCTGGATAGACCCCGCGGAATCCCATTGGTAGTATGTCTGCGTGTCTATGGGAGGCCGCATCAGGGTAGGTGTATATGGTCTTAACCTGAGACTTACATCGCTAGTACTTGCGACAATCGGTAAACTTTGGTTTTGGTGGTTGGGGACCCTAACCGGTTCTGTGTACACCTCTTCTGGGTTTATCGAGAATCGTAGTGTGCTGGATGTGATGTCAAGATGGAAGTATCGCTTCAGACATATGGAGGCGATGATCACGCAGGGCACAGAACTAGTACTCTATAAAAGGTTGCAACCGTCGGGACAATATGACTAGGTCAGGATTGTCTGATTTAAAGAGACTAGCTGCTTGATGTCCGATATATGTTTCGTACGGGGCAGACACATCTCCAGCCCCAGGCCTAGCATGTGATCATCCGATACTGGATCGATTACGCAATACTACGGTATACTACGCCTGATACAGATCTTATATTCCTATTAGAATATTTCTGGAGAATTGGGTAGGCATGGCGCTTTGCTAGAAGCCAACCTTGTCTTGTGAATCGGTAAAGACGTAGTACGAGGTACGTACGTGTTCGGATTATCCGACGACCGTATTTACTGCCAAAATATCCGGAGATCTCTTGGGTCGCTTCCTGAAGATTCACCTATGATATTTGATTCGAACTTAATTAATCTTGGATTAATTGCGGAGAAACTTTATCTCGGATAAAGTGCCTTATTTAGAGAGAGAGAACGATTAATTTGGAATTAATCGATATAATTATTATATTCGATATAATAATCGAAATTCGATTTCGACGCGAAATTAAAATTAGATTTTAATTCGGGCATACGAGTTAATTTAGAATTAATTCGTAAGCGACGTAAATAATAATTTCGCTAGGAGCGATTATTTATTTAAATTCGATTTAATTAACGTCGCGACGCTAGCTCGGTATTTCGGAAATATCGAACCCGAACGCGTGAGTGGACGTGGGCCCACTTTCATTGGGAAACGTGTGGGGCCCACATGACACTTGTCATTGATATGGCATTGCATGTTAATAGTGTACAAAACACTCTAAGGCATTGCATGGTGATAGTGTGCATTTCACTCAAAGGCTTTGCATGGAGTTTGAGTGTTTGACACTCTAAGCCATTGCATGGATTATGTCATAGATTTATTATTAATTTAATAAATTATAACATAAATATAAATTGATTTTTGGTAATACAAAAATTAATTAATCAAAACTCTCTCTTCTCTCTCAAATTGCCGAAACTTCACCATTGAAGGGCAAAGGAAGATTTGATCTTCCATTCTCCATTTTTGCTAGCACAAGCAAGGGATCAAAAGAGGTGATAGGGAAACCATCAAAGAGCTTGGAATACAAGAGCTTGGAGCTTGGAGTCTTCTTCCTCCTCTTGGCCGAAACCAACCAACCAACTTGGAGCTTGGAGATTCAAAGGTTTTGTTCATCTTCTTCATCACATAACTTTGTAAGTATGATTCCGCCATGCTTCAAGTCTTTTATATATATTCATTTTAGTATTTCATATGTTTAATCTTGTTTGGGACCTATAAATAGAAACCAACATATAGCATGGGGTTATCAAAAGCATAAAGGGGTGGCGTCAATAGGATCATACAACTATGGTTTACACATGTAGGTTTTACGGGAGTGTGGACAAAGGCTCTCGTTTGAATGATTGATTACCCACACTAGGACTCCCCACTCAAGGGTTCAAGCGACCCAGTAGGGCCTTTTTATACCTTAGGTACGTGCCACGAGTTACGGTGTGTTACTAACTGTCGAATGGATTTTTCGTTGTAGATTCCCAGGGGAGGGTGGCGAGGCTCTCTTAAGTACCCAAGCCCATTAGGCTCTTATCGCTGGTGTCAGGAATAAACAACGAGTCCTCCAAACTAGTCAGTCACAACGAGCTACAAGTAATGATTATCTCGGTGTCTTCACAGCTTTTCCTTATGAAAAGGTAGTGAGTGAAGGAAGACACACCAACCATCACCTAGCTCCAACAAAGCCTTTGATTAACCCTTTCAACCTACCATAGAAACGATTAACAGAAGCACAAATCATAAACATCACGACATGATTTCGGGGCCGATTCAAAATATCCCCAGTGGAGTCGCCAGACTGTAGACAACAGAACCTGGGCGACGCTTTTCTAGCCTCGCGGCCTAGTTGGAAGTATGAAATAACATGGAGTCGCCACCCGGTGTGAACCGGGACAAAGATTTAAGGCCGCACTCACCCCTCGCAAGGGAAGACCTCAAACCGTTGGGTTCGAAATGGTCCCTTACTTATGTCACTTGTGATGATATAATTTGTGTGCAATAAACTAACCGAATATATTCATCATTCATGCTCAAGGATACTTAGATCTAAATGCTTTCATCCAAATAATTTCACGCAATGTAACACAACAAGCCTATTGAACCATTAAACCAACATGTATAAATCATTACCCAAACGCATCATAAACCAAGAACATGCATAATGAACAACCTAAACATGCTTTAACAAATAAATAACAAACTAAATTAAACCATGCTTTAAATAATAAACATATAACCTAAAGACTATAACATGCTCAAATACAAATTAGGATGAGACGAGATGCGTGTATCTTAAGTGGTACGTGGCATTGTATCCCGAGTGCAGACCATACTACCGTCCATTCGGAGTCGGCTATGGAATTTACGTCCGGGTTTCCATCTGATATACCACAAAAGAGAACACATATCCCGCTCATCCAACAATCACATCATGCTTCAAACGACTCTCATGCAATTATATATCAAAATAAATAAAACAACAATAAAGAAGATAAGTAGAAGGTGCCCTCAGGTCTAACCTCTTTTGTCGTCTAAGAAAGGGCGTTACACGTCCGTTGGAAGGGTGAATGATCCGATACTCTTTTAGTTCACCAACTCAACGTCTTTCCTCAATGTTTTGCTGTTCGGGCTGCTGTTTCAAGTCCGTTTCGCTGCTGTTTCGCTGCTACGTTTCAGGTCACTGTCTTGATGGTTTAGCGGACTGTTTTGGGTGATTTTGAAGGCTTAGGGAGGTGCGTTTGTGGGGATTTTTTAGGGAAACTTTATGGAGGTTTTTGGGGGGTTTTCTAGGTGATTTTAGGGCTATTTTTCTGGCTAAAGCCGCAGCAAGAACTGACCAGAACAGCGAGCTAATCTCAGCAGTTCACTGGTGCAGTGGGGTGTTTTCAGAGACTGTTTTGGGGCTGCGAATGGGGCTGTGTTTGGAGGGTGTTTAGTGCGACTTTAGGGCTGTGAATAAGATTTATTTGAGGGTGTTTTAGGGCTGTAAATGGGGGCTGGAACTCGGCAATGGAGGGTTAAGTTTAGGGCTTGGGCGTGAAGGGTGTTGATGATGGAGGGAAGGTGCGGCAATAGAGCCTATTGGATCTTGAAGGTGCGGCAATGGAGGCTTCAGGGGGCTGTTTGGGCGTGCAATGGAGGCTTAAGAGAGTGCTTTAGGCGTGTGAGAGGGATGTATATGTGCTAGGCTTGTGAATGGGAGTGAAGGCCTCTTTTTATAGGCAAAGAGAGAAGACTTTCCTAATTTGAGTAGGAGAGAATCTCCTAATTGGTTTCTAATAAGGAATAGATCTCCTAATTTGGATTTGTGATTGGATTTGATTTGGTAGGGATTTGATTTGATTTCTTTTATTTAGGTAAGGATTTTATTTGATTTGAACATGTGATTAAATATCTATTTACCTAAATAAGGAGTATATGGGCGTGAATCACATCTTTGGGCATTGACTTGGTTTGACTTGGTGGGCTTGGGTATTTTGGGTTTGGTCTTGTGTTTGGTAAATGGTTTATGGGGTCTTGGGCCTAAGATAAGCTTCGAAATGGAAGTCCAACAAGCAGCCGAAGCTAAACAACTCAGATAAAATCCAACAAAATTCTATTTTCCAACTTTACCCTTCCAACATCTGTTTCTCGCGGTTTTCATGACTTAAGGGGTAGTTGTCTCCATACGAGACTCATCATCGGGCTGATATGCAAAAATGCAATGCCTACAGATGGTAAACCAACGTCAATAGGAATCTTCTCGAGTTGAGCGAGCATATTGGTCCTTCGACTTGAGATACCACTATGGATATATTAGTTATCCTCCACATTTTGATTGCAGTCACGTCACCGATGTATTTCGATCAGACCGACACATGTTCGTTGGGTGTGGACTGATGCTCATGATATCCTGTGCGTATCAAGATAAGATCCTTCAGTCATGTGTACATGGCATAGGCATCCTACACGTGTTTGCGATCTTGTAAATCCATGGCCATGGTATAACTTCAGAAATTAGTTCCGAGTGTTATTTAGAGATCGTAAATTGAAAGTCGACTATATAATACCGAACGTATTTGACGTTCTTATCTATATCCCAGGTATAATATGGATAGCCTATGACGGAGGGATTATACGTATGCAATGACTTCGACTTGCATAGTTTAGCGAGATTATCCGTGGTCATCATAATTCATGAGTGGGTGAATTATGGACACGAAATTGGATTTCGTGACGGATAAACCTAAACTTAGAGAGTCCCACAATATGAAGTGTACTCGTTGAGCACTTGGACAATGCGTTATGAATAATACAGATTATTCATAATACTTCACCGGATTAAATGAGTTAATTCGGATCGTTTAATCGGTTAAACGATAAGACATGGATAAGGGCATTTTTGGTCAATCTTAATTAATAGGTATTTGTATTTGATACAAAATTTGATTTGATACATATTAATTATTTGTCAAATGAGATTTTGACACATGCCATTAATATATGTATTTGTTATTTAATGTAAATAAAAATACATATATAATAATAATTATATTAATTAATTATTTAGATATTTAATTGTTAAATATTTGAATAGTTAAATAATATCTATATTTCATAAATGTTATTAAATATGTTTAATTATTATTGGAACACATGGCATGATTTAATTAAACTTTATGTTTGCAATTATGATTGGTTAACATAACGTTTAATGTAATTTAATTGGATTAAATTTTAAGATTGACCAAAATACCCTTGTATAAGTCGGCTAAGGCTTTTTAAAATGAAAAAAAAAATTCTCTCTTATGAAGCTCCCATGGCTGATCATCACCATACCCAAAATCTCTAAAATCTTGTTTGATGAAACAAAAACAAAGTGAAGAAAAATTCAAGAAAAGTTTAAGGATAATTGGAGATTAGAGGTAATCTTTATCATTCTTGAGTTTAGAAATTTGTTTCATGTTCTTGAATTGTTAGAATGGTTCTAGGGTTTACTTTCTTCTTATAAATTTGGGACTTTTGGATTTGGAGGATGAATTGGAAGGATTTAAGCATGCGTGAAGTTGATTTGGGTGATGTTATTGTAATATTTAGCCAATTTGATCATTTGATGATATGTTGCCATTCTAGAGTATTATGACCACTATTTTAATGCCTAGAATTTTTCTTGGGTGGTTCATGTGTGGTGACTTTGATTGGTGTTTTGATTAATTGAATTAATCTTAAAAAATTGGATTTAAAGCATGAAAATTGATAATTTTGTGTTCTGGATCAGATCTGGAAAAACTGTGAATATTTTGATGAATTTGATGTCTTATGAATGTATTGGATGTGTTTTGGGTGTTGGAATAATTGCCGGAAATTATTTCATAGTTGAAATAAGCGAAAACAGTGAAAAACGGCGTTACCGAGTGACATTTGAGCCAACCAAGTGACGGCTGCCCAAACTGTGAATTGGTCAATGTTCGGGTAGCCCATGATTTGCCCTAACACTATTGGGGCTGACCTGGGCAGTCCCCATAAGTGTTGGGTAGTCGGTTCGGTAAAAAACGTGTTTTAAGCCATTTTGCGGAAACATATTTTCGTAAAAGTTTCACGATGTTTCTTAACTATTTATGTCATTAATTGATATCGAATAAATGTGTTTAGGTGAAATATGAATGAATTATTCATATTGGATATTGAATAATTTGTTTGATAATTTAAAAAGTTTTGAAATTATGATTTTGCTTGAACCACGCTTCCGCCGTGCCCTTTGCCCGAAACCCCAATATTTGGAATATCGAGAAATTTGGAAATGAAATTAAACAACGACAAAGTTGGAATTATAATTGGGAATGGAGTTGGAACACCACTAGATTTTGAACAATAAAGAGATTTGTAACAGATAAAATTGGAAAGATTGGAAAAAGCTAGCACGCCAGGTGGATTTTGAGCGTTACTCGGCTTGGAACACCAAAGACATTTGGATTTTAGAATGCCAATGTGTTGTGGATTTGGAGCATCAATAATTGGATGACATGTGGGTTCATCAATCATGACGGTAGAGATTGAGGAATCTCTTTGCTCTCACAAGCCATCGAGGGGCCCGAGTGCCCATTCGCAGTTCAACTGATCCGAGCATCGGAGGCCCGAGTGCCCATTTGCAGTTCAATCGATTCGAGCATCGGAGGCCCGAGTGGTAATTCTTAGTTCAACTGATACGAACATCGGAGGCCTGAGTGCCAATTCTCAGTTCAACTGATCCAAGAATGGGAGGCCCGAGTGCACTTTCTCAGTTGAACCGATCTGTGAATGGAAGTCTGAGCGCCAATCCTCAGTTTAATCGATCCGAGCATCAAAGTTCGAGTGTGAATTCTTAGTTCAACCAATCTAAGCATCAAAGGCCCAAGTGCCAATTCTCAGTTCAACCAATCCGAGCATCTGAGACCCGAGTGCCAATTCTACATTCAACCGATACGAGCATTGGAAGCACGAGTGTCTATTCTTAGTTCAAGTGATCTGAGCATCGGAGTCCCAAGTACCCATTAACTATTGTCCATCTATCAATAACAGACCACCATAGAGCAAGGTAAGTCTGGTGATGCCAGAAAAGCCATGTAAACTAGAATGCATGCATGAATTTTATAGAATTGTAATTGTCACACACTACAAAAGCCTACCAAAATGGGGGCGACTGTAGACATTACATTTTTGCACATAGCCCGATGATGAGTCTCATATGAGAATACATCTGAAAAGTTAGGAAAAGTTGTAAAACTTAATTCTGGATGAGAAACAAATAGCAAAAAATCGACCAGATGTCACATACATCCACCCAAACCTGGCCAGATGTCCTTTATGCCCGGCCAGCCATCATCAGAAAATCTGACTGGACATCCTATAAGGCAGGCCGGATATGTATCGATTTCTAGTTTTACAAAAGGATACTATCTATTCCTTTTTATTCAAATTCCACTTTCATTATTAAAACCAACTGAGAAAACAACCAGATCTCTTCCTTATTATCCCAAACCCTAGACACTATAGAAAGGTGGCTAAATCACTAAAAATATGATAGATCATTTATTACTTTCAACATTAAGAAAATAGTAGCCCTAATCTCTGATCTCCAACATGATCTACCAGCCAAACCAAGCTTTCATAAGCGCTCTCAGAGCCAAGTTACCCCTACGAGTAAAACCTGGGGGGCCTAACTATTTATCTTTTAGTTCTGTAGTTCGTTGAACTAACGTCGCATGTCCAATCGGACATAAAGTATGTCTGACCGGACGTGCACTTATCACACAGTAAATTCGACCCTTGATTGGCTACATCATGCCGTGTACATGATTCCTTGTGGTATATAGGATGGAAACCCATACATAAATTCCATAGCCGATTCCGAATGGACGGTAGTATGGTCTACATTTGGGATACAATTCCACAAACCACTTGGAAATTATTACGAGTCTCTTCTTTAGTATTCTCTCATTATTGTTATCATATAATTATTCTGTGTGTCTTGTCCCTGTCTCATTATTACTGATTTGCATGATTCTGCACCTTATAAATACTGGTTTAAAGCTTGCCATTAGATATTCATATTATTTATTGCCACGAATAAATATACGTTCTAGGCTTTCTGGTTCACGTAGTAAATCCGGCCAGACATCAAGCATGCCCGACAGGACATATAATGATTACATGCATATCCAGCTGAGTTTTTTTATTGGTTATTTATGGTGTTTATCTTTGACGATTGCAAAACATATACTTCTGTTGATTACGATATTATTTGTTGTGTGAGTGATCGTATGTAATATAAATTATCTTGTGTGACTGCATCATAAGACATGTGGATTCTCCTTTTAGCGTGGATGTTATATTGGCATAGTAAGGGACCCAGAACAAAAAAGGGCAGGATGTTCTTGTTTAATATGACCAAAGCGGACGCCATATTTGACCAACTATATAGGGACAAACAAAATAGATTAAGGGCAAAAAATATTACAAATGGCATAATATTTGGTCTTACCTCACTAACAATTACCTTTTATTTCGGAATGTATTTTAGGATGCTATTGAATACAGACGAAACATGTTAGAGAACAAGGACAAGATGGTTGTAGATGAAAATTCGTTTCCTAAGCCAGTAAAAATGAATATGATCAGCCCAGACTTAACCAAGATGAACTTACCGAGATTCAAGTTAGTAGTAGATGAAGGGAAAAATGACATGTACTCCAACATGACTGAGCGCTTGACCAAAAAAGGGGAGGAGATGATCAAGACGGAATATGCGTCCGCTGTTGGAACAGTTTAAAGTGGATGAAAGAATTGGAAGAAACTTGTGAGATGCAACTTATGCCTAAGCCACTCAGAGGGAAATATCCAAAGACTTTTGCCTCATGGTTCTATGGAGAACATTCAAATTGCATTCACAATGTACAAAATTTTCGACCACAAATGCACAGAACTAATGCATGGCATGACTATAGCAAGAAAAATGGCCGGATAACCCCTAACGAAGAGATCACACAAACAAAGTTGAGATGGCACCAGAGAAAGTATGGGGCAAACTACAACAACGATTCACGAATGGGTGAGATGGTTGATAAAGTGGTCGAAAAGAAATCAGAGAGCGTCCATATGGAAGTCAAAGTAAGCCCATGATGCAGACACTGAGCTAAGTTTGATCGCCATGATCGAGATAAGGAATGAGATGTGGGGGAACCCTATATTTCTATCCAATTTGGTAGCATGCCGCTTGTTGTGGCCAACCACTACCTATTGCCAGAAAGGTTTGAACGAAAAGGGGATGAATTTCAAAACATGGAAGAAGATGTTTATAATATAGATGAGCGAGAATCATCAGCTCTTATTTTGGAAGAAGCAGAAGAATCTCTAGAGGACCTTATTACGGAAGTCGAAGAGGACATTAATATGCGTGTATAAGCACGTAAGAGAAAAATAACGTAGAATCGATTCTTGCAGGGAATCCAGCAGTGGGCACCCTTGGAGAAAATACAAGATGATTTCAGTACTGCGTATTATACGAGAAGCCAATAATGAGGTGGAGAGTTCCATGTGCTGCATGGACTAGAGGTGTTTATAATAGGGCTTCATCCAGTAGTACGACACCATCGCTTCCCTCAAGTTGGGATTAAGACAAACCCAAGGGATGAGCAAAAGATATTTTGGCTATTTAGGCTGAAAAGCTTCAGGTAGGGAACGAGCAAGGAATATAAATAGACTAAGCCAAGAAAGTAATATTCCATAAACCCTCACAGCCCTCTGGCCATTACATATAAAGGTAACCATGATTGGTGTGTATGTGGCCAAAGTACTAATTGATAATGGAGCATCAATTAATTCCAGCTCACTACGAATGTTGAAAAATTTCAAAAATTCAGAAGCAAACCTCATCCCGACGGAAGTCGTTTTGAAGAGTTTCAATGGGGGAGCCACCACAATGAAAACAGTTGTTCTACTAGATATACAGGATGGAAACACAACTAGGACAATCGTATTCTTCTTGATTGATGGACATAATAGTTTCAATGTTCTCCTCAGACGAGATTGGTTCCATGGAGTCTGTTGCATCTCTTCCTCCCTCCACTAGTGTTTACTCTTATGCTATCAAAAAGATAAAGTCGAAATAGTGCACATAAATAGTAGGTCATTCGCAGCTGAGACAAATTTTGCAGAGTGCTATATGTACGAGGGCAATTACGGGCCGATTTAATTAATAGACATAGAAGAAAGATCTATTGTCGCCGTATAAAATGATAAGTTATGCTCCATCGAATGCTTGACAGATTTATTTACACAAATGAGGCCAAATATTATGGCATTTAGGGAGCCAATAATTGGCCGAATGTCTGATAAAGAATGTAGGGGTTTTAAGGGGGAATATCGGTAACGCATCGGAATCGCGGAAAATCAAAATTTTCCGATTTCAAAATTTGTTCTCGGATCAATCAAATAAACTTATTTATTTAATTATCCAATTATCAAATTCTGAAAAATTACACAAGAGATCAAAGTTCTTGGTAATTACCGAATTGGCCCAAAACTTTGTAAATTGATCATTTTAGTCCAAAAGTTGTCGAATACAATTTTGGATGATTCTAAATCATTTCTAAAATGTTTTTCAACACATCCAATGCATCAAAATCAGATTTCACACAAATCCCCAATTTTTGAGCAATTGCCGTGAGCACCCCAAAATTTCCAATTAATTGCAATTTGGTCCCTTTTGTTCAAAACTTGCCAAGATCAAATCCAATTAACCTAAAACTTTACATGCATCCTATTCATAACATAATACATCACATATATGAAAAGCCCCAAATTTGGTGAGGGTTATGAACCCTAATTTTTCAATTTCACCAAATTGTCCAATTTTACCAAATCTTTAAAATCCAACACTTTAATCCATTCAATACTTCACCAATCTAGCCTCGCCACTTTGAAACAACTCTAGAACAATTCTAGGTCACCAAGGAGTGGCTTACCAACTCTAGAATGGCAACTTGATTTTCCAAATATCAAAAGTAAAGCTTTAAAACAAGTTGAAGCTCACTTACATGCATCAATCTTTCACACAAGTTCTCAACCAAATAAACACAAACTATAATAGAAGAAAGAACATCAAATCAACACAAAATGATGCCAAGAATGTTAGAAACAATTTCCTTGTTGAAAGCTTTAAAGAAAAACTTACAAAACTCAAAGATTTCCAAGCGTTTTTTCCTTTTGCCTTCAAGCTTTTCTCTCAACTTCTTTTATGTTTATTTTGTCTCAATTGAACTTGTTAAACCCTAAAAATGAAAAAAAAAACAATATATACTTCACAAAAATAGCCCTTGGCCAAAATTGGAAGCAAAATAAATAAAAATATCTAGATATTTTTACTTTGTTTCATTTAAAGCTTTAATCAACTTGCATTTGCTTTTTATCATTACACTTTAATGATTCCAAACAAGTCAACAATTGCAACTAAAGCATTTCCAAAAATATCACAAACTTAGGATATTTATATTTTTAATTAATTTAATTATTTAACAATTAAATAATTATTTAAATACAAATATTTTAAATATATGTATAATATTTAGTTTAAATATCCAAATACATATATATTTATGATATATGTCAAATATCACAATTTGACATTTAATAAATGTGTATTTAACAAAATCTATCATTAAGTACAAATACACAATAATTAAGAAATGACTATTAGGTCACTTCGTATGTATTTTTCGTTTAACCTTTAAACGACTTATAAATGATCACTATTATTCATAAATGTTGCCCTAGTGCTCTACGAGTATATTTCATTAGTGAGACTCTCTAAATTCATGTATATCCGTCACAAAATCCAATTTCATGTCCATAATTTACCCACCCGTAAATTATGACGACCAAAGATATACTAGCTGAATCATACAGGTTGAGGTCATTGCATACGTATAATCCCTCTGTCACAGGTATCCAGATAATACCAGAGATATAGATGTAAACGTCAAATCTCTATAGGTATTATCCTGTCAACGTATCTATTAGTAATCTCTAAATAACATTCGGAACTTACTTCTGAAGTATACTGTGGCCATAGATTTAACAGACTGCTAATCATATATGGACAACCTATGCTCTGTACACAGAACTGACGGATCCTATCTTGATACACACAGGATATCCTGAGGATCGGTCCACACCCAACGAACATGCGGAGGTCTGATCTAAATAGATCGGTGACATTACTGCCATCTAAGTATGGAGGATGTCTCATACATCCACAGTGGTATCTCAAGTCGAAGGACCACTATGCTACTCAACCCGAGAAGATTCTTATTGACGTTGGTGTACCATCCATTAAGAATCTTCGGTGAGTCGTTCAGTGTTTATCCACTATAAACACATACACGTCTATACGGGTCTCCCTAGACTCATGGTTCATTGGGATAAACCATCGGACCAAGTCTCGATATACGACATAAACTGGTCTCAACAGATATGACTAACCGGCCAGTGTTAGTGAATCTTGACCAGGAATTATATTTGATAATATAGATTTAGCAGTGACACTTCCCAATGTCAATTACAAACTAGCTTTGTAACTGTGTATTACATTATATATTATCGGGCCTTTGTCTAATATATACATATCACTAATCAACATTTAGTTTCAATATAATCGTAATCAGATCGAATACGTATATAAAAACAAGAGGTACAACCATAAATAAGTAATATTATGGAAAAAGAGATTGTTCATATTCATGAATCAGAAATAAATATGGTCCGGATTGGTGCTCTGAGCACCAACCCCAACAATTTCTCCCACTTGCTCTTGTGCCAATCCACGGTATCATATATACATCTCAATGTGTATCGTATAGACATAGCCCTCAAAAGCTCACATAGCACTTAAGAGGTAGGCAACAAAAAGTAAGTCCGCTATAACATAATGAGTTTGTCAAACAAACCCAATTATTTCCCATAGCCAATATCTTTCATATTTTGTAGAATCTAAATTATACATTAATATGAATCAGACACTACATCAGAATTGTGCTACAGCTACTGAGTTGTCCAAGTATTTAGGGATCAAATCCAAAATACTATGCAGACAACCGCAAGCACAACACCAATATAAAACTTCTAATTTATAAGGTCACTATGCAACTTCATAAGTCAATTCTTCATAAGTTGCATCTAATTCCACTGAATAGTAGAATCATTCGTGACACTCCCACTGCATCTTTTATGACTCTTTATGACGTAGACTGTCTAACGTCATAATTAGTCTCAAAAATATTATGACCCTAATGGTTGCAGACTATATTCTCCATGAATTATAAACTCATTCTTAATATCTCAAAGATCACAAAGAACGTGTTTTAAGATCCATCATATGGTCTATAGGGTATCAAAATAACTCGTAACAATTACGATTAAATCGATATCTTTAATCGCATATAATAAAGTATTCACTATGTCATCATCAAATGATACATAAGATTGATTAGACATTCTAATCAATATCTCTTTCGAAAAATGAATCATCATTTACAAAAGATGAATACTATATATATAAGACACACAATAACTGTCCAACAGTTATACTAACTATCATATAGATAGCCTTGTTATGTCCTTTATTAGATCATATCTAATGCACGACTAATAGGAGTATGTCACAAGTCTCCAAGTTTTATATCATATATAATACTTTATATCAAATATAATAGAGACTACTCTCACTGCTTTCACAGAGTAAACAAGACTTAGGTAAATATTTTACCTTACAAACATCTTATTATTACTATAATAATGATAATGTTGTTACGATATATAACACTAGAAAGTAATTTGTACGCTCTCACTAACCCTTTAAGCACATATGTATTCTCTATATTTTGACAAGATCAGACAATCTGACTGATATCAAAAATAGAGAAAACGAATTTCTGGAAGACTTATCCGAGTCTACAATAGGCTCTATAAGCTAGCACACTAAACTGCGATCTCAGCAGAACACAAACTCTAGGGCTATTCCAGAATGAACTCTTCAAACAAAGAAATCACAACTGATCTCTTATCTGAATAAGTCATTAAAAAACGTCATTTTGCATTCTTTAGCTAAAATGTACAGTTTAATATCAACATTAACCAATATATCTTTAATTGTTCAATTAGCGTGACTAGAGACAAGTTTTCTCAGAATCTACAATAGATTGTTGAGTATAACTTTTCTCACTGTCATACTATAAAGTTCAACCCTTTAATAAGCTCACACTGCTTTTGCTGCGCAAACAATTAGCACAAATCATGAACTAATTCATAATTAAAGCTTGATCAAGTTCAAAACTTGATCGTAGTAAGCTATGAACAATCTTAGATCTATGGTTCAATGGTGAACTTCCAGAATCGATATCAAATATCGCTTCCATTATAAGTTATAGGATAATTTTCTTCAATAAGAAAACAACAGAACCATTTAGTATCAAATACTCGTGAATGATTCTGTTATCCTATTAGACTTGTACGAAAGATGTATAAGGGTTGTTTTATCTTATTAATTACATAGTTCCAATTATAGTTTATCATTCTCACAATTGACTTCAATAAGTCAAGTCTTTTTCTGCAATTATTAACATCAGATGTTACACACCAAGTAATAAAATATTTTATTACTTAGGATCGTAGAAAAGAGATTCTATCAAATAGAATATTATATTCTATAAAATAGAATAAACGATAAACTTTTACTTATACCTCCGAGGTGTAAGTAATTTCCATTATATAACTATTATATAAAAGAAATATTCAAATCTTAAACTTTTCAAGATTCGAATTTTCTACCTATACATAATATATGCAACTGTAGAAAATAATGGAACATTAATTAAATAGATGGATTAGTGTTACTGGAGCATAACCCCAAGAGTATTCAAAACTAATTCGGTAACACTCAATATCAATGAATCAAATCATATAAGATTCAATTACTACCACTGACCAATTCCATCAAGATGGAATCGTGGAAGAATTATATTGAGTAAGAATCATATTCACTAAATAACCTTAGAACTAATTTCTTTAAATTCATACGTTTGATCGTATCAAAAATCTTTGAACAGTTCAAAGACATGTAATGAATTTTGAGGATAGAGTTCTCTAAAAACTTTAGATTGAATATATATGAACAAGTCAAAAATGTTCAATCTATGTTTCATCAGAACAGATTGAAAGTTCTTGATCATTTCAAGACGTTCAATATGTGTTCTTTTAGAAACACGTAACCAAGTTATTACAATTCATAAATTAAGTTACGAAGTAAATAAAACTACCTTAAGCAATTACAATTTATTAAACTACATACATCAAATGTATCAGTTAAATAAATCTGGTGGTCCAATGACAATCATTGGTTAAATGAGATCTTAATCACCTTCCTGAATACAATATTCACTAAATGGATAAGGATGTGTGGTGTGATCTTGTATCAAACCATCATTTACAATATGGAATAAGCATCTAATGCTTAAGTGATTAAACTCATAAAGCACCGTTCTAAATTATTTACTTTTACCGTATAATTTTTCTTAATGTTTATCTATACGTCGATGACACTACTAGTTATATTTAAAATATATAATAATTGTCTATAAAGAACAAGTAACTATCCAATAGTCGCAAGTTCCGATATCAATATCAAAACAATCATTAACTAATATTTTAAATAACTAGACGGGAGATCTGGTATCCAATACCTATAGTTGTAGTATTGTGAAAATCGATATTTTCTATACACAACTATACACATCTCCTTTGTTTTTAGTTTTACTATTTGCATTCAACTATTCACAACAATTGTAAATAATTGATTGGCAAATTGTGTCAGACACATTGCCGCTAAAGGTCATTAAAGCTAAGAAACGTCATTACTAGATAAACAAATACCTAATGAGGTTTTCTTAATGCTAGTCAAGAATCTCGAGACATGAACTAATTCAAGTCAATTCTTACTGCACAAGAAACTATTCTCTTTAAAGTATTATATCCTAACAGGGATATCTATCTAGATTATTTGTCATGACTTAGAAATTAAGTCATTAACCATCTTGATTTTTCAAGAAAATCGGAACAACAGTTCCCGATGGTTTAGACCAATCTAATAATATCATAGTCTAGTAGTATCTAGAACCTATATAGAATAACTGTAACTAAGAGTCAAGTCAGATAACATATCAAAATATGTGTGCAGTGAATAAAAGTTCAATTCTATAAAAACAATAGAATAAGGAAACAAACAAACGACAATTTCAATAATAATACACACTGCCTAAGTTATGGAATATTTTTAACTTAGCAGTGTCTCCCACTATTTTATGTAATACCGTAATCCCCAACGGAAAAATGAGAATTCAATAATTAAATCGAATTCCATAATGGGAAGTGGACCCCATGAATATATTTCGACTCACAGCAGAGGCACGGTCTTGCCTACGTATATTCACATGTAGACAACTCATTGTCAATCACACTCGTTGTGACTCCTGGGTTTCCGGTCCTGGTCGTTTCTCATTGTCACTGCTAGGGCAGGTCCACAAGGAGACGTACCAAGGTTAAACTCGTCAATGATAAACTCAAGCTACTTACGTAACCCTGACAGCCAGGGCACGTTCAGGATTGCGCTTTCGCTTGAATTTATCTAGTATCTAATATACATCCGGCATAAATAAATCTATATCGGCTACACCCTCATAGTAGAGGCACGGTCTCAGTTGTAGTCACAGAAAAATATTTATAAACCGTATTGACAAGACGGGCCAAGAAACAAGTATTCCAAATACTAGTTAGTATAAAACCTTATTAAGCGGGGATATTCCATAAAGTGTCATACACTTTAAATTTAATCAAATTAAAAGAAAGCATGCATGCATCAAGTAAAGAAAAGAGAAAAACATTAGATTTTAAAGGGCTAATCATATCGGGGTGTCCAGAATCAGACTCGCTCTGATACCATTTTGTTGGGGTTTTAAGGGGGAATATCGGTAACGCATCGGAATCGCGGAAAATCAAAATTTTCCGATTTCAAAATTTGTTCTCGGATCAATCAAATAAACTTATTTATTTAATTATCAAATTCTGAAAAATTACACAAGAGATCAAATTTCTTGGTAATTACCGAATTGCCCCAAAACTTTGTAAATTGATCATTTTCGTCCAAAAGTTATCAAATACAATTTTGGATGATTCTAAATCATTTCTAAAATGTTTTTCAACACATCTAATGCATCAAAATCAAATTTCACACAAATCCCCAATTTTTGAGCAATTGCCGTGAGCACCTCAAAATTTCCAATTAATTGCAATTTGGTCCCTTTTGTTCAAAACTTGCCAAGATCAAATCCAATTACCTAAAATTTTACATGCATCATATTCATACCATAATACATCATATATATGAAAATCCCCAATTTGGAAAGGGTTATGAACCCTAATTTTTCAATTTCACCAATTGTCCAATTTTACCACATCTTTAAAATCCAACACTTTAATCCAATCAATACTTCACCAATCTAGCCTAACCACTTTGAAACAACTCTATAAAAATTCTAGGTCACCAAGGAGTGGCTTACCAACTCTAGAATGGCAACTTGATTTTCCAAATATCAAAAGTAAAGCTTTAAAACAAGTTAAGCTCACTTACATGCATCATCTTTCACACAAGTTCTCAACCAAATAAACAAAACTATAATAGAAGAAAGAACATCAAATCAAGACAAAATGATGCCAATAATGTTAGAAACAATTTCCATGTTGAAAGCTTTAAATAAAAACTTACAAAACTCAAAGATTTCCAAGCTTTTTTCCTTTGCCTTCAAGCTTTTCTCTAAACTTCTTTTATGTTTATTTTGTCTCAAATGAACTTGTTAAACCCTAAAATTAAAAAAAAAACAATATATACTTCACAAAAATAGCCCTTGGCCGAAATTGGAAGCAAAATATAAAAAATCTAGATATTTTTACTTTGTTTCATTTAAAGCTTTAATCAACTTGCATTTGCTTTTATCATTACACTTTAATGATTCCAAACAAGTCAACAATGGCAACTAAAGCATTTCCAAAAATATCACAAACTTAGGATATTTATATTTTTAATTAATTTAATTATTTAAAATTAAATAATTATTTAAATACAAATATTTTAAATATATGTATAATATTTACTTTAAATATCCAAATACATATATATTTATGATATATGTCAAATATCACAATTTGACATTTAATTAATGTGTATTTAACAAAATCTATCATTAAGTACAATACACAATAATTAAGAAATGACTATTAGGTCACTTAGCATGTATTTTTCGTTTAACCTTTAAACGACTTATAAATAATCACTATTATTCATAAATGTTGCCCTAGTGCTCTACGAGTATATTTCATTAGTGAGACTCTCTAAATTCAGGTATATCTGTCACAAAATCCAATTTTGTGTCATAATTTACCCACCCGTAAATTATGATGACCATAGATATAATAGCTGAATCATACAGATCGAGGTCATTGCATACGTATAATCCCTCCGTCACAGGTATCCGGATAATACCAGAGATATAGATGTAAACGTCAAATCTCTATAGGTATTATCTGTCAACGTAACTATTAGCAATCTCTAAATAATTCGGAACTTACTTCTGAAGTATACTGTGGCCGCAGATTTAACAGACTGCTAATCATATATGGACTACCTATGCTACGAACATAGAACTGACGGATCCTATCTTGATACACACAGGATATCCTGAGGATCGGTCCACACCCAACGTACAGGCGGAGGTCTGATCTCAATAGATCGGTGACATGACTGCCATCTAAGTGTGGAGGATGTCTCATACATCCACAGTGGTATCTCAAGTCGAAGGACCACTGTGCTACTCAACCTGAGAAGATTATTATTGACGTTGGTGTACCATCTATTAAGAATCTTCGGTGAGTCGTTCAATGTTTATCCACTATAAACACCTACACGTCTATACGAGTCTCCCTAGACTCATGGTTCATTGGGATAAACCATCGGACCAAGTCTCGATATACGACATGTACTAGTCTCAACAGATTTGACTAACCGACCCGTGTTAGTGAATCTTGACCAGAAACTATATTTGATAATATACATTTAGCAGTGACACTTCTCATTGTCAATTACGAACTAGCTTTGTAACTGTGTACTGCATTATAAATTATCGGGCATTTGTCTAAATATACATATCACTAAACAACATTTAGTTTCAATCTAATCGTAATCAGATCGAATACGTATAAAAAAACAAGGGTGCAACCATAAATAAGTAATATATGGAAAAATGGATTGTTCATATTCATGAATCAGACATAAATATGGTCCGGATTGGCGCTCTGAGCACCAACCCCAACAAAGAAAATAATGGAAGTAAAAGAACTTGAAATATCCGCAGTACTCATGGCAAGTTGGGCCAAGTTATGGTTCATTAGTAGGAAATTGAAGCAGAACGTAGAGTGCCAGATAAAAAAAAGACCTGTAAGATTGATTGTCTAGAAGAAATAAGTTGCGAAAGAGGTTTCGAAGGCTTAAGGGTAAGCTGGACAAGCATCAAAATATGGGTTTTGCTGAGACACAATATCCCTTAGAGGAACTCAACTTAGGTGACGAGGGAGACAATCGCCACACATACATCAGCCAGATGCGAGATTTTGAGGTATGTAACAAACTCATTTATGTTTTCAAAGAATATAGAGATTGTTTTCCGTTGGAGTATGAGTAAATATCTTGTCTAGATAGAGTTCTAGTAGAACATAGGTTACCTATTAAGCTGAACTACAAACTACAATAGCAACCACCCAGAAGATCTGACCCTAACATCTTGCCTGAAATCAAGAAAGAAATCAAACGTATGTTGAAGGAAAAATTCATATGAACAACTAGGTATGTGGAATGGTTGTCCAACATCGTCACAGTTATGAAAAATAACGGGAAACTAATAATATGTATTGACTTTGGGAACTTGAATTTTGTGATGCCGAAAGACAAATACCTTATGCCTATTGTAGATTCCTTGGTGGATTCAACTGTTGGGTACAAAATGTAATCATTTATGGATGGAAAATCGGGATATTACCAAATTTATTTCTTAGAGGATGACGTCCATAAGATGGACTTTAAGTAACAAGGAGCTTTAAAATGCTTTAAGTGGGTAGTCATGCCATTTGGCCTAAATATGCTAGCGCAACGTACCAAAGTGATATGAACCTAATTTTTCATGACATGATTTCTGACTTCATCGAAGTGTATACGGATGATATAGTAGTAAATGTTAGGGTTGGTACTCGGAGTGTCAATCCGGATCGTATTTATGTTCGATTCATGAATACAAACAATTTATTTTTCTATAATATTACTTATTTATGGTAGTACTTCTTGTTTTATATAAATATTCGATCTAATTACGATTAGATTGAAACTAAATATGATTTAATAGTATGTATATATTAGACAAAGACCCGATAATATATAATATAGTGTACAGTTACAAAGTAGTTTGTAATTAACATTGGGAAGTGTCACTACTAAAGGTATATTATCAAATAAAGTTCCTGGTCAAGATTTACTAACACGGGTCGGTTAGTGAAATCCACTGAGACCAGTACACGTCATATATCGAGACTTGGTCTGATGGTTTATCCCAATGAACTATGAGTCTGGGGAGACTCGTATAGACGTGTAGGTGCTTATATTGGATAAACATTGAACGACTCACTGAAGATTTTCTAATAGATGGTACACCAATGTCAATAGGAATCTTTTCGGGTCAAGTGAGCATAGTGGTCCTTCGACTTGAGATACCACTGTGGATGTATGAGGTATCCTCCACACTTTGATGGCAGTCACGTCACCGTTATATTTAGATCAGACCTCCACATGTTCGTTGGTGTGGACTGATCCTCATGATATCTTGTGCGTATCAAGATAGGATCCGTCAGTTCTGTGTACAGAGCAAAGGTATTCAATGTGCAATTAGAAATTTATTAAATCCATGGGCCTGTGGTACACTTTAGAAGTAAGTTCTAAGTGTCATTAAGTGATTGCTAATAGAATCGTCGACGAGATTATAACTATAGAGATTTGACATTTTTATCTATATCTCTAGGATAATCTGAATACCTGTGACAGAGGGATTATACGTATGCGATGACCTCGACATGTATGATTCAGCGAGTTTATCCGTGGTCGTCATAATTTACGGGTGTGTAGATTATAGACACGAAATTGTATTTCGTGATGGATATGCCTGAATCTAGAGAGTCTAACTAATAAAACATACTCGTAGAGCACTACGGGAACTATTATAAATGATATTGATTATTTATAAATCGTTTAACAGTTAAACGAAAAGATACATGCATCGGGGCTATTCTGTCATTTCCAAGTTAATGTATTTGGATTAAATACTTGATTTTATTAAATACACATTAATTTTTTGGTCAAATAAAGTATTTGACACATATTACAAATATATGTATTATGAAATATTTAAAGTAAATTTGATACATGTATTTAGATATTTGTATTAAGTAATTATCTAATTATTTAATTGTTAAATAATTAGAATAATTAAATACATTTATCTTTATCATCATTATGCTTTTAAATGGCAAAATATGATTGGTGCACATGTATTTTACTTTTTGGAAAAGGTAGAAAAATTGAATTTGGCTTCTTTAATATTGATTAAAAATTGTCAAATTTTTATTTTCAATTTTGCCCAATTTCGAAACTTGCAACCCTAAGTATATAAGGGTTTCATTTTTCATTTTCTTGAAAAAGCTAAGCTTTCAAAGAACACAAAACCTAAGAGACTGAGAGGAAAAGTGAAGAAACCAAGCAGAAAATGGAGAAACCTTGGAAATTGTTAAGTAATTCAACTTTTCTTTAAAGAAAAATGTTCTTTTGTTCTTGGCTACAACATATGTTGTTCTCTTATTTCTATACTCTCTTTGGCTTGTGTTATGATGTTTGGAAACTTCAATGAAAGATGTATGCATGTATATAAACAAAGTTGCTTATTAATGGTTAATAAGCACACTTTTAATCATTAGATGATTTGGTTTCCATTCTAGAGTTGCTTAGCCACTCATAAATGAACTAGAATTGTTCTTGAGTTGTTTCATGGTGGTGAGACTTGTTTGGTGTAGTAAGGATTGAATTAAAGTATTGAATTTTATTAATTTGTTGTTAATTGGCCAATTGGACAATTTTGACAAATTAGGGTTCGTTACCCTCTCCAAATTTGGGGCTTTTCATATATGTGTTAATTAATGATGTCTATATGATGAATATTAATTTTGGTGTTGATTGGACTTGATCTTAAACAGTTTTGAACTGATTTGGACTAAAGTACAATTTTTGGAAAGTTGAGGGACCTATTTGGCAATTTAGGAAAAATTAGTTTCTTGAATTGTAATTTGTATTTTCATATATGAGACATGTATAGATCATTTTGGTAGTGATTTGGAATCACCTAATTGTGTATTTGACAAATTAGGACTAAAATGATCAAAATGGAAAGTTTTGGGGCATTTTCGTAATTACTGAAAAATCTGGAAAATTTTTCAGAATTCTGTTTTTAATGTATATTTGATGTACAAATCATTTTGGTTGTGATTGGAAATCACCTAAGCTTGTTTTGAACAACTTAGGACTAAAATGATTAAAATGGAAGGTTTTAGGGTTGTATGGTAATTTACTGTAATTATGATTTCTGGGTTAAAAAAATTTCTGTTTTTTAGTATTGAGTGATAAATTAAATAATTTTATTTTAATTACCCAAGAAAAATTAAAGAAATTGGAAAATTTGATTTTCCCGCATTTCATTGCGTAACCCGGGTATTTTGCCTAAAACCCCCAACAAAAATGGTATCAGAGCAGGTCTGAACCTCAACACATGATATGAATATGCCTTTAAATTCAATGTTTAATTTTGTACTTACTTTATGCATGCTTGTATTTATTTAATTTGATTAAATTAAATACGTAACATATTTGCGGAAAATCCCTAATTAATAAGGTTTTAAAGTAATATGTATTGGATGCATATTTCTTGGTCCGTCTTGTCAATGCGGTTTTTGGATATATGTTCTATGGCTGCATTCGAGAAAGTGCCAAAGCAGTGAGGGTGTAGTTGATAGAAATTTATCTATACCGGATGTATATGTGATACTAGATAAATTCAAGTGAAAGCGGAAATCCTGAACGTGCCAAAGCTGTCAGGACAAGGTAAGTATCTTGAATTTGTCATTGACAAGTTTAACCTTGGTACGCCTCCTTGTGGACGTTCCAAAGCGGTCACAACGAGAAACGACAAGGACCGGAACCTATGAGTCACTTGTGAGTGATTGGCAATGAGTTGTCTACCTAATGAATATACGTAGGCGAGAACGTGCCAAAGCTGTGAGTCAAAATATATTCATGGGGTCCACCTCTCACTATGGAATTCAATTGAATCATTGAATTCCCATTTTCCATTGGGGATTACGGTATTATGTAAAATAGTGGGAGGCAGTTCTTGGTTTAAAATTCCATAACTAAAGTAGTGTGCAATATTATGAAAATTGCTGCTTATGTTTCCTTTATTCTATTATGTTGATAGAATTAAAACTTCTAATCCACTGGATGCATTTATTTGTATATGTTTTATGACTTTCCTTTTGGTTGCAGATTTCTAGAATAGGTTCTAGATTTATAGTAGGCTTGGATATTTTTAGATTAGTCAAAACCACCAAGAAATGTTGTTCCGATATTCTTAAAAATTAAGATGGTTAGTAACTTAGTTACTAAGTCACGATAAATAATCTAAATAGATATTCGTTTTAGGATATAATAGTCTAGAGAGAATAGTTTCTTTTGCAGTAAGAATTGACGTGAATTAGTTCATGTCTCGAGAATCTTGACTGACATTAAGAAAACCCCATTAGGTATTTGTTTATCTGATAATGACGTTTATTGGCTTTAGTGACCTTTAGAGGTAATGTGTCTGACACAGTTTGCTAATCAATTATTTTCAATTGTTGTGAATAGTTGAAGGAAAATTATAAAGCTAAAGAAAAGAGATGTGTATAGTTGTGTATAGGAAATATCGATTTTCACAATACGACAACTATAGGTATTGGATATCGGATCTCCCGTCTAGTTAATTAAAATATTATTTAATGATTGTTTTGATATTTGATATCAGAACTTGTGACTATTGGATAGTTACTTGTTCTTTATAAACAGTTATTACATATTTTAAAACGACTAGTAGTGTCATTGATGTAGAGATAAACATTAAGAAAAATATTTGGTTAACTAAATAACTTAGAACATTGTTTTATGAGATTTTATCACATAAGCATTAGATGGTTATTTTGTATGGTAATGGATGGTCTGATATAAGATCACACCACATATCTGTTGAGTTTTTCTAAGGTCCCATGATCAAACAAGCAATGAAAACATGCGTGAATAGATCAATGGAGATAGCGGAATACTCACATCGATCGGTTATGTCGATTTGAAGACGAATCAAGCCATTTTCTTCACTGCCTTTCACGCCCACTGGTGGCAGTCCACTGCCCTGCAAAACAGAAATTTGAGTGAAGAAACGGAGCTCCGAGCTTCGTCCGATGGATCCCGGCTCATGGGTGAACCTCCCTACCACCTTCGCAAGACTCGTATGTGTGCTAGCACATGATTTTTCACCATGAAAATCACTCTTTGCTTCCCTAAAGTCCACGCCAAAATTGGTTCCAAACCAGTAACATGTTTCAGTTTGGGCGTGAGGTGAGAAAAGAGAATGAGAGAGTTCAATTGATTTTTGTTACAAAAAAAATCAATTTATATTTATGCCATAATATTTATTAAATTAATAATAAACTTATGACACAAATCATGCAATGGCTTAGAGTGTCAAACACTCAATTTCCATGCAAAACCATTGAGTGCATTGTACACTATCTCCATGCAATGCATTAGAATTAAATAATGCATAATATGACATGTGTCATGTGGGCCCCACACGTTTCCAAATGAAAGTGGGCCCACGTGCACTCACGCGTTCGGGTTCGATATTTCCGAAATACCGAACTTACGTCGCGACGTTAATTAAATCGAATTTAAATAAATAATTGCGCCTAGCGAAATTATTATTTACGTCGCTAACGAATTAATTCTAAATTAACTTGTTTGCCCGAATTAAAATCTAATTTTAATTCCGCGTCGAAATCTAATTTCGTTTAATATATCGAATATATTAATTTACCGATTAATTCCAAATTAATCGTTATCTCTCTCTAGACGATATTTTATCCTAGATAAAATATCTCCGTAATTAATCCTAGATTAATTTTCTCTCTCTCTTCTATATAATCCCAGATTATTCAAGAGTGCGAGTTGTGCGTCATCGGTGGATTATCGGGAAGCGACCCATGAGATCTCCGGATAAGTTGGCAGTAAATGCGGTCGTCGGAGTATCCGAATCACGTACGTACCAAGTACTACGTTCTACCGATTTACGAGACAAGGTCGACTCCTAGCAAAGCACCAAGTCTACCCAATTCTCCGGACATATCCTTTAAGAATATCAAAGATCTGTATCAAGCGTAGTATACTAATGTATTGTGCGTATCGGCCCAGTATCAGATAGTCACGTGCTAGGGCTGGGGCTGGATAAGTGTCTGCCCCGTCCGAAACACATATCGGATGTCTGGTAACTAGTCTCTATAATCGGATATTCATGACCTAGTCATAATATCACGATTGGATGCGCATCACTTAAGAGCACTAATACCGTATCCTGCGTGACATCATCTCCACTATGACTGGAGTGATACTTCCGTCTCGACATCACATCCAATACACTACGACTCTCTGATAAACCCAGAAGAGGTGAACACAGAACCAGTTAAGATCCCCCAACCACCAAAACCAAAGTTTACCGATTGTCATAAGTATTAGCGATGCAAGTCTCAGGTTAAGACTATACACACCTACCTTGATTTCGGCCTCCCATAGACACCTAGTCATAATACCAATGGGATTCCGAAGGGTCTATCCAGAGCGAAGCTGTTTCCCGTACCATCGGTGAAACACGACCTCCTATCGCACTTGCACAAGTATCCAATACTTATATATATGAGAACTATGTCGTTGTGCCCTCACAACGTGCACAAGTGCAATACTAGCCTATTCCGCATTATCGATGTCCAGTCTCGATAATACTACGGCTAGGGATATTTAATGATTAATCCTTCGTGGACTGATACTGTCTCATATCATCTCAATCCAGGAACTAATCATAGGGACCTCTCTTCATTTATATATCTATGGTGATCTAATCACAAATGACGAGAGTGCAATTTCCTTGTTACATAGTTAATTTTGCTACAGCAACACAATGTTCTGTGCAAATAGTGATGCTATGTGTCATATTATCCAACAATCTCCCACTTGGCACATAGCCAGTCACTCGAGTGTCTAACACCCGAACTATGTATGGTTTGCTCAAATTACTGAGGAAAGGTTTTCGTCAGCGGATTTGTTCGATTATCGTTTGACGTGATTTATACGATCATCACATCGCCACGATGTATGATCCGAACGAATCAGATGATATAGAAGTATCTATCTGGATCGTCGATGAGACCTTTAATTCCTTAGCTTGTGCTGACGCCTAGCTCAGCTGCTAACAGAACTATATCTAATCTAATTAGATTTACTTTCGACCCAAAAGACTTCTATTGCTGCCTCAGCTGCAGCAATAATCCGCTTTGTTGTTTATTCGGCAACAGTTATCTTGCTTGGAAGATTTCCAGCTCACTGTCCCGGTGTTCAAACTTTATAGTACCGTAGTATTTAATCGTTTGGAAACTTGCTGCAGTGATCCCAGTCACTTCAAGTTCTCCTTCTCCATAGTAAAAGATATCATCTTTAGTTCTCAGAGATACTAACAGATGTTCTTAACTTCAATCCAGTGACTATCACTTGGATTGACCCGATTGTGACTCCATATGCATGAAGCGTATGAGACACCCTATCAAGTACATTTTAAATGTACAATTTCCCAGAGAGTGTTGACAACTCCAAATCTATCCCAGTAGATCTTTATTCCTTGAATAAAGGTTGTTACTCCCCAGAATTCTACGGAGAATTTCTATTGAAAGCCAAGCTTTCAACAATAGCTTTATGGGAATTTCACTGTCAGTGCGCTCTCCCACTGACCTCCTTATATAAACAAGAATTATTTCGTTTTGAGTTAAATCATAAACCATTATGATTATTTCAAAACGTCAGTTCCAAGAACCTTATGCTTGCATTGATCCAAACATGGATCGAATAACCCGCAAACCTTGTTTGTCGGTTATACAAAATCGTCAGGATGTTGTAAACATCCTCCAAAAGGTTTCCTTTTCAGGAAAGCGATTTTGATTTGTAACTGACATATTTCATAAATGAAATATACAGTTATCAACAAGCATCTTCAAAATGGATTTTTATTCCTTTTCGGATTCATGGCACTTTGCCATAACAGGGGCCGATCCCTCGATCACTTCCTCAAAACGTAGTCGGTGGATATACCTTCACAAGATTGACATCTTTGTGAGGTTAGATCAGAACCCATACCCTAGGTTGTTTTCTGACTCTATCCGATCTACGAAGTTCTTGTGTATTTGAAGATTAATGGTTATAGATTCATTGATGAACTGTTTGTGTTCCATTCCGGACTTCGTGCCTAGAACAGTATCACTCCGATTTTTCATCGAGTATCACTATCCTCCCAATGACCACTGCATATCGGTATTTCTCTCAGGAAAACCGCATGGTGAGCAACAATCATATTGTTCTCATGTGGGATTTATAAGTACTATACTTAAGGTTTCCCTTAAGATAACCTATATTGGCACTTATCCAATTTGGGTCCTTAGTTTGGTATCATCCAAACGTTATGCCTGGCATACCCAAATTATCAAGAATGAGAAACCTCGTTTCTTCCCTGTTCATATCCTATATGATATCTGTCAAACAGATTTATATGGAACCTTATTCTAAATAAGTTTTGCACTGTTAATACATATCCTGTATAAGGTAATAGTAGCTCAGAGCGACTCGTGATAAACCTTATCATGTCCAACAAAATTCGGTTTTAGTTCGGACACACCGTCTAACTAACGTGTCTCGGGAGGAGTCCTCACATGAAAGAACACCGTACTCTTTCATTTATATATGAAACTTACTGCTTAAGTATTTTCCATTTCGGTTTTACCGTGGCGGAATAACACTATAGCCGATCTGTTTATTTTCTTCGTGTCGAAACTTCAAAAGTTTCCGATCTGTGTTCTTCAAAAGAAACACATAACCACAACGTGATGCTGCATCCGTTAAGGTCACGAAATATTCATGTTCATATCTAGCCCAGCTAGATATGGGCCCACTTACTTCACCATGAATAGGGCTAACAGATCGGTGGCACTTTTACTATTACCAAGTAAATAGTATTTTAGGTATTTAACCTAATAAACTAGATTCGTATACCTTATTTGAATAGTCAAATCAGTCCTAGTATCCACTTTTCAAAAGTGTGGATATACGAGTCTTGTTTAATTGTGTCCTAGACAACAATGCCACAAATAAGTCTCTATTGATCAAATCAATTTGAGCTATTTATTTGTCATTTTATATGTTTGAGATTTTATTATATTCAAAATATAAATTTGTTATTTACATCCAATGTATTTATCTCAGTATTATCTTTATATAATGAAACACTTTAGTGTTCTAGAATATAAAGGTTTTATCCGCATCGGATTAAACACTGATATAGAGATAATGTCTCTAGTCAAACTAGTTACATTATAACATTTCCTAATTTAAGTACATACCCAAAGGGTAGTACCTAAACTTAGGTATTTACGGTCGAAACAGCGACTTTCGTCCCGTTTCCAATTCGCAGAGAAATCTCGGCTTGAAGCCAGTATCCAGCTCACAGCGGATTCTGAACGTCAATACATATATGTATTATGTACCACACTAAGTATTTAAAATCCAATTTCAATACTAGTAGTAAACATAACTTTGACAAATATTTTTAAAGTTAGAGCCTCGCCCTATCTTTAATTCCTTCGTGTCTTCCATATCCAAATGGTAGTCACTTTGGGATATGTCAATTATCTTTTCAATATTTCACAAACCTTTGGACAAGCCTTGGTTTTAGAATATCGAAATGATATGCACCTTGTGCTACATGCCCAATTGCAAACTTTGACTTTTCTCCACTAGAATAGTCAATTAATTCTCCAAGAATTATTAATTGCAATTTTAATACTTTTAAATCTAAAGATAGATTTATTATAAGTATAATTAAGCACTAAAGTCATCATCACATAAATCTTCCAAAGAGACTTTATGCTCTACTATTTGCTTAATTATGGGCTTAGTCATAATAAGTATTCTATCAAATAAATTAACCTATTATTAATTCCCAATTGAAAATTAAATCATTTAAAACATTTAATCCAAGGATTATATATTTTAAATATTCAACCTTTCAATTCTTTCTTGATTTCAATAGTCCAACTATTAATCCATTTTAATAAGGTACTATTTATTATAATGATTACAATAATCCAATTATTTAATCAACTATAATTTTAATATTGATTACTATAATCCAATTATAAAATTAACTATCATTTAATTCAATTATATTGATTACTATAATCCAATTATAAAATCAACTATATATGAATGAGTTTGTATATAGTCCAACTATATATATTTTTAAAACAACATAAAATATTAGTCCAACTAATACTTTTGATTAATGTGACGAGAAAAATAAAATGAGCGTGTTTAGCGAGTATTCGAACGAATGTTGCAAATTCAATACTTGCCTCCCACTATTTTTCGTCGAGCCCCTAACCCTCTGTGGAGTACTCGGGAAACCGCGTTTCCTAGTGGGCTAGGATCCCGTTAAATAACACACAACCTTGACTTTGGCCAATAAAAGCTGTATGCTATTTAACTTAGGTAGATCTCTATGATCAATTGGATCTCATCCAATTCCTAGATCCGGTTAGGTGGACATCCAAGTCCGAAACATATATATAATGTCAATGTATCCATTTCATTTTCCTAACCCTATCCTCCGAATCATCTAGGCCTTGGCTTTGGCCAAAAACAAACCTAATGATTCCAGTTAAGCGGGACCCATTGACGAGGAAAGTTCGTAATCAATGTCATTGGACAAAAAGTGATCTTGACTTTGGCCAATAAAAATCACGATTTGGACAAGACACCGATATGCAACAAAACTCTCATGATTCAAGTACATCCTTGATTGACAAAGGTCTTGACTTTGGTCAATAAAAACCAATGCCAACTTCGGATCTTGAACAAGAATCATTCAATGGAAGGATATTTGCTTAATATAAAACGAGGGTTTTTTCGCGTGCAAATTGGCTACCAATTTAATTATCTTTGTTAAGGTCTCATCATCATACATCCCTAAACATGCATTCTAAATACATAATAAAGCGAGTATGAAAATAAATAATAATGATATGCGGATGGATACTTAACACATTGATCCTAGATCAAATCTCTCCCTTTCTCACTCAAGCTAGCACTTGTACTACTTCTACCCGTTACACTACACTTCTAAAGAAACCTCATATACATAGAGGGGAATAGGTGAGAAGAGAATACAAAGAGAAAGAAGGTGATAAGGCTGGACACGCAGGTCCAATTTAATAAATCGAATTTATTACAACAATTTCTAAAATTGCCCACCCATCTAATATCCATCCGATATGCATTATTCATTCAACACAACCATGTATTCACACACATAAGCATGCTATCAATCAATCTAATCAAATTAATTAATCTGATAATTAAGTGATCATCCAATGTTCAAACAACGATTTGATTTTGTTCGAGTCAAACTCGTTTTGCGAATAAGTACTTAAAGTACGAATTCATGAATTAAATTAAACTACATCATTAAATCTAATTTAATATGTATTTAATACTAATTCACTATTCAATTCTAAATTAAATATTACACTTTTATTTAATAAACCTTTTACGATTTAAATTCCAAATTTAATCGTAACGCGTCTCAAAGACCGATTAACGTCCAACGTCAATTCAATTAAAGTCCAATGGGCTTTTGATTGATTTCTTAAGGCGTGGACTTTTGGTCAACTCGGGTCAAACCGATAACCAAAGTCCAATCCGGGATTTACCCCATAAGCCCATAAATCAATCTTGGCCCATTAGGCCCAATTGAACTTTAAAGGTTCATTAAGTCGCATTTGGGCTTTATGGTCAAGGTTTTGGGCCCAATTGGATCCAATCCATTTGGCCTAAACCAAACTTGATAAATCAAGCCCAATAGGTCCAAATACAACATTTAAATCAAATTTCCAAAATTAGGCCAAAATAATTAAATTCAAAAAATCCAATTTCCCAATTTAATTACCAAAGTGTATTACATGATCAATCAACTAAATCAACATTTCTAAAACACCATATTAGTCCAATTAATCATGCTTGATTCATTATCATATGTCCAAACACAAATTGAAAAATCAAACCCATCTACATGCTTAAAGGTCTCGGCCAAGGGAGTGATTTCATGTCCAATTCGGTTTCAATCCAATTAATCCGCAATCGACATTAAAAACATATCCCGAATGATTTCCAATACATCCAATTATCAAAATCAAAAATTCCAAGACATTAGGGCATTAGTCACATTCGGCCAACTCAAAGATTTTGGGGTTTTCGTCCAATTCGAAATCCAATCCAATTCGATTCAAATTAACATCAACCTAATTGATTCCAACTCATCAAATGAATCAAAAATCAAAAATTCCAAGATCCCAAAAATCCTACACATTCGGCCAACATGAATAAATTGGGGAAAAATATTCCAAATCAATTTTCAACAAATTGGTCCAACCAAAATGCAATTAAACATGTTATAAGCATACTCAAACAATCAATTTATTCAAATCATGCTCAAATCACATTTACCCAAATTTTAAATCCCTAAAATTTCATGCTTGCAACATTAGCTCTTGATACCATTGTTGAGTTTTTCTAAGGTCCCATGATCAAACAAGCAATGAAAACATGCGTGAATACATCAATGGAGATAGCGGAATACTCACATCGATCGGTTATGTCGATTTGAAGACGAATCAAGCCATTTTCTTCACTGCCTTTCATGCCACTGGTGGCAGTCCACTGCCCTGCAAAACAGAAATTTGAGTGAAGAAACGGAGCTCCGAGCTTCGTCCGATGGATCCCGGCTCATGGGTGAACCTCCCTACCACCTTCGCAAGACTCGTATGTGTGCTAGCACATGATTTTTCACCATGAAAATCACTCTTTGCTTCCCTAAAGTCCACGCCAAAATTGGTTCCAAACCAGTAACATGTTTCAGTTTGGGCGTGAGGTGAGAAAAGAGAATGAGAGAGTTCAATTGATTTTTGTTACAAAAAAAATCAATTTATATTTATGCCATAATATTTACTAAATTAATAATAAACTTATGACACAAATCATGCAATGGCTTAGAGTGTCAAACACTCAATTTCCATGCAAAACCATTGAGTGCATTGTACACTATCTCCATGCAATGCATTAGAATTAAATAATGCATAATATGACATGTGTCATGTGGGCCCCACACGTTTCCAAATGAAAGTGGGCCCACGTGCACTCACGCGTTCGGGTTCGATATTTCCGAAATACCGAACTTACGTCGCGACGTTAATTAATCGAATTTAAATAAATAATTACGCCTAGCGAAATTATTATTTACGTCGCTAACGAATTAATTCTAAATTAACTCGTTTGCCCGAATTAAAATCTAATTTTAATTCCGCGTCGAAATCTAATTTCGTTTAATATATCGAATATATTAATTACCGATTAATTCCAAATTAATCGTTATCTCTCTCTAGATGATATTTTATCCTAGATAAAATATCTCCGTAATTAATCCTAGATTAATTTTCTCTCTCTCTTCTATATAATCCCAGATTATTCAAGAGTGCGAGTTGTGCGTCATCGGTGGATTATCGGGAAGCGACCCATGAGATCTCCTGATAAGTTGGCAGTAAATACGGTCGTCGGAGTATCCGAATCACGTACGTACCAAGTACTACGTTCTACCGATTTACGAGACAAGGTCGACTCCTAGCAAAGCACCAAGTCTACCCAATTCTCCGGACATATCCTTTAAGAATATCAAAGATCTGTATCAAGCGTAGTATACTAATGTATTGTGCGTATCGGCCCAGTATCAGATAGTCACGTGCTAGGGCTGGGGCTGGATAAGTGTCTGCCCCGTCCGAAACACATATCGGATGTCTGGTAACTAGTCTCTATAATCGGATATTCATGACCTAGTCATAATATCACGATTGGATGCGCATCACTTAAGAGCACTAATACCGTATCCTGCGTGACATCATCTCCACTATGACTGGAGTGATACTTCCGTCTCGACATCACATCCAATACACTACGACTCTCTGATAAACCCAGAAGAGGTGAACACAGAACCAGTTAAGATCCCCCAACCACCAAAACCAAAGTTTACCGATTGTCGTAAGTATTAGCGATGCAAGTCTCAGGTTAAGACTATACACACCTACCTTGATTTCGGCCTCCCATAGACACCTAGTCATAATACCAATGGGATTCCGAAGGGTCTATCCAGAGCGAAGCTGTTTCCCGTACCATCGGTGAAACACGACCTCCTATCGCACTTGCACAAGTATCCAATACTTATATATATGAGAACTATGCCGTTGTGCCCTCACAACGCGCACAAGTGCAATACTAGCCTATTCCGCATTATCGATGTCCAGTCTCGATAATACTACGGCTAGGGATATTTAATGATTAATCCTTCGTGGACTGATACTGTCTCATATCATCTCAATCCAGGAACTAATCATAGGGACCTCTCTTCATTTATATATCTATGGTGATCTAATCACAAATGACGAGAGTGCAATTTCCTTGTTACATAGTTAATTTTGCTACAGCAACACAATGTTCTGTGCAAATAGTGATGCTATGGGTCATATTATCCAACAATATCCTTATCCATTTAATGAATATTATATTCAGGAAGTGATTAAATCTCATTTACCCAATGATCGTCATTGGACCAGAGATTTATTAAACTAATACATTAGATGTATGTAGTTTCATGAATTATAAATACCTTGGATAGTTTTCTTTACTTTGTAACTTAGTTAATGAGTTGTTGTGACTTAGTTACGTGTTTCTAAAAGAATAAATATTGAATGTCTTGAATGGTTCGAGAACTTTTAATATGTTTCTGATGAAACGCGAATAGAATATTTTGACTGGTTCAAAGATATTCGATTTGAAGTTTTGAAAACTATATCATTAAAATCTATCGTGAGTCTTTGAATTTTTCAATGATGTTTGATATGATCAAATATATGAATTTATGGCGATTAGTTTTAAGGTTATTCAATGAATATGATTCTTACTCAATATTATTCTTCTACGATTCCATTGTGATGGAATTGGTTAGTGGGAGAAGTCGAATCTTATATGATTTGATTCGTTTGATATTGAGTGTTACCGAATTAGTTTCAATACTCTTGGGGATATGCTCTAATAATTCTAATTCGTCCTTTTAATTAAGGTTCCATTAGTTTCTACAATTATGTATATGATATGTATAATTAGAAAATTCGAATCTTGAAAAGTTTGAGATTTCAATCTTTCTTTTGTATAATGGTTATATAATTGAAAAGTACTTGCGCGTCGGAGGTACAAGCAAAAGTTTATCATTTATTCTATTTAATGGAATATTGTATTATATTTGATAGAATATTGTATTCTATTTGATAGAATATATTTTCTACGATCCCGAGTAATAAAATTAATTTATTACTTGGTGAGTAATATTAGATGTTAACGATTGTAGAAAAGACTTGACTTATTGAAGTTAAATGTGAGAGTGATAAACTATAAATGGAACTACGTAATTAATAAGATGAAAATACCCTAAGACGTCTTCCATATAAGTTCAACAGGATGTCAGAATCATTTACAAAGTATTTGATACTTAATGGTTCTGTTGTTTTCTTATCGAAGAAAATTATCCTATAACTTATAGTGGGAGCGATATTTGATATCGATTCTGGAATTTAGATTAGACTATAGAACTAAGATTTTTAATAGCTTACTGCAATCAAGTTTTGAACTTGATTGAGCTTTTGTTATGAATCGTTCATAAAATGTGCAAATGGTTTATGCATCAAAAGCACAGTCTGTTTATTAAAGGTTTGACTTTTATCGTATGACATTGAGAAAAGTTATACTCAGCAATCTATCATAGATTCTGAGAAAACTTGTCTCGAGTCGTACTAATTGAATAATTAAAGATCTGTTGGTTAATGTTGATATTAAATTATATATTTTGGCTAAAGAATGCAAAGTGGCGTTCCTGAATGGTTTGTTCGAATAAGAAATCCATTGTGATTTCTTTGTTTGAAGAGTTCATTCTAGAATGGCCCTGAAGTTTGTATTATGCTAAGATCACAGTTTGATATACTAGCTTATAGAGCCTATTGTAGACTCAGATAAGCTTTCCAGAAATCTGTGTTTTCTAATTTTGATAACAGTCAGATTGTCTGATTTTATCAAAGCATCGAAAATACGTATATGTTAGTAGGGTTAGTGGGAGCGTACAAATATAACATCCCGGGATATTTTACAATATTAGCGTAAATTTTATTTTTTCGCATGTGGGGTCGCGTCCGAACGCGAGGATTATATTTATGGTAAAATGGAAATAATTTTAAGAAAATAGTTATGAGAAATTATTAAATTAAACTAGAAGGATTAAAATTTGAAATTATCAATTAGAATAAATAAATCTAAGATAATTCTAGATAATGTAACATATACCCAAGATATTTTCTTCATGCATTTAATTTACACACACATGGGATATATATATATATATTATATATATATATATATATATATATATATATATATATATATATATATATATATATATATATATATATATATTATATATATATATATATATATATATATATATACACGTGCTAAACCACACACACACTTAAACAACCCACCCATACAAAAAATACACACAGACCGAAAGCAAAGAAAGAGGAGAATGCGAAAGAAAAATCAAGAAGAGACTGAGAGAAGAATCGAGAGAGAAGATGAGAAAAGAAGAAGAGCAGAAGCAGAACCGAGTGAGCAGAGAGTTTGAGAGAGAGAGACGAAGGCAGAAATAGAAGAAAAAGAACAGAACAGAGGAGGAAGAAAATGCCGAAAAGAAAAAAAAAGTAGAAGAGAAGAAGGAATTGAAAGATTGAAGTTCAGAATCCAAATTTCGGTAACGGAGTAGTAGTATTAGTAGTGGTGGTGTAGACAGAAACTGAGACAGTAGGTTGTAGAGGTAGTAGAGTTGGTTTTAAATTGGGTTTAAGGAAGATAATTTAATAGAGGAAAGATAGAAAGACAAACCTAAAAAGCAAGAATGAAATTTGTAATTGAATATATTAAGAATTAAGATTCAACTTAACGATAACCTTAAAGTTCTGACTCGAGTATTAGTATGAGCGAATCTATAGATGTAGGTAACTAGTAATATGGGATGTTTAATTTGGCCGTTTTTATAATTTATGAGAGTGTGAGCAATATATTGCGTGCTAATTGATATTTAATTTCAACAAACATTGTTAAGTTTTAAAGTTCGATTTGGTTTTATCATTGAATAAGTTGAATATGTGTATTGAGTCATGTACTTGTTTATGTAGTTGAGTAAGAATATATTGAATATAAACTATTCGTTAGATTGCTTGTGGGCTGTTGACATTAATAGTCATTAAAGAAAGTTTAGCTCGGATGATGTAAATGTGAGTAAAGCATGAATGGTATTCTTGAGTTGATAAGAGTAATCTGCAGATGTATGTTTTTAATAATGATAAAGCTTAATAGTTGAGTATGAATAAATGGTATTTTGTGTGTAATACATATCAGTTTGTATGTATTTATAGAGTTGTGATAATTTTCAAAGTAAATAAACGTGTGTGGATTGATGTAATTTTAGTAGCACGTATTTATTGAGCTTAAGCATGATAAATAAGCATATAGAATATAAACTAATTATAGATGAAAACACGAAAGAGTAGAAATCATATGATTATAAGGTTGTGACAATTTGAAATGTAAGTGGACTAGGTTGTTGCATACAAAGCATATTAAGGATAGAGTAAGTATACAGAACACAAGATAGTTAAAGATGAAAGCATGGAAGAGTAAGATTTGCATGTCATTAATTACAGGCATGCACGTACATATAGTATAACATATATATAGGCACATAAGGAAGCATGGCTAGGGTAAGTGAAAGGATAAGAAAGGAATATGCATATTTATGTGTTGTCACTTTTAGAAGTTGAGTTAAAGTAAAGAATGTTTTTTTAGATTCAAAGAGTTTTTTTTTTAAAAGAAAAGTTTCAGATGTTTTTAAAAAGAATGTGTTTTGGAAAATGTTTTCTTACAGTTTTGAGATTTAAGTATGAATTTTATGTTTTCGGGGCATGAGGGAAAAACTCACCCCAGTATGCAACTTGGTACAATTGGAATTGGCGGATTGGGTCCGTGTGCACACTTTGAGCAGGACTAGGGTTGACAGATCCCCGAAATCTTGGTTTTCAGAGCTTGGGCGGTAGCATTGATCTGCACCCGTAGTTATAGTTTGTGGTGTGATACGTCCAGTTGAGTTATGGTCATAGGCGTAGAGCACCACCAGTTTCAGAGATGCCGAGTTGAGTTATGGTCCTGGGCATAGAGCACACCCAGTTGAGTTATGGTCATGGGTGTAGAGAGATGTCCAGTTGAGTTATGGTCCTGGACATAGACATATTGCTAGTTTCAAAGACCCGGTTGAGTTATTCCCGGACACGTCACGTCCAGTTGAGTTATGGTCCTAGACGTAGAGCAGTTTTCAGTTTTCATAATTTCAGTATACATATTTTAAATTTTCAGTACATAGTTTTTAGAAATTAGATTTTAGTAAACAGTTTTCAGAAACTAAATTTTAGAAACAGTTTCTAGAAACCAGAGATTTAAAGTATATTTTAAGAAAGATAAATTTTATTAAGGGACTTTCAAACAAAGTTTCAGAAAATAGTATTTCAGGAAAGGTTTTCAAGTATTATAGAAGCATGGCATGTTAAAGTAGAGCTTAGTTTATGAATTGTGCATACAAATCATACATTTAGATATTATTTGAGTTATATACATATAGCTTATACTAATGCATGATAGCATTATTACATTTATATGCATATGTGATTGATATTGGTATTAATTGTAGGGTTACACAAGAGAAACCTTTTGTGGATGGTAGTGTATGACAGTATGATTACATATATATGGTTGATTAATGTTTAATAGAAAGAATAATTTATAAATCCGATTTGATGATATTTCAATGAAATAAAAGAAAGATAATTATAATAAATGCCTGAACTAGAATATGGAAAAGTAAGTAGGTTAGTAATAATATATCAGAATAGTGCAGCAGATGCGTAATGGAATTTGAGTTGATGACTAGAAATATAGGAACTTGACTAGTAAATTATGGATATAAGAAAAATATTAATAGTAAATAAAATTTAAAACATATATGACCAGATTAAAAAGGAATCTATAGTAAGGTTGCATGTTTGTTAAAATGGTTAGGAGCAGATACTAGCTAAAGTTAATGTAAAAAAACAGAATTCAGATTTTGTGTGTGTTTGCAGCTCAAGGAATGAGCATAGTTACTTACTGAGTCTTATGACTCACTACCCAATAGTATTTGAATTTCGCAGGTTGGTGACCTGATTGGTCGACCACAGACACCAGAACCTGAGGAGCCGGATAACAGTGTTGCAGTCAGCCAGTCACCAAGTCTTGGGAGGATGGGAGTCAAGTTGTTTATGAGCTTGGTTGTAGAGAATTGAGTTGTAAAAGTTTTTGTTTATACATATTTTCGGGCATGAAGCCCAATCGTGTTATGTCTTGAGTATATTGTTTTAGTGTATATTATGTGTTTTGGGCCCTATAGGTTGTTGGAGTTGCAGGACTTTGATCCAGGTTGCTCGACTTTTAGCAGAGGTCATGCCGAATTTTCGTCAGAGTCAGAGGCTTAGGAGTCGGGATTAGCTTGTCTCATGCCGGTAATATCCTAGCTTAGGCGAAATGTTACAACAAATTTCTTTCTAGTATTGTATATCCTAACGACATTATCATTATTAATGTAATAATGAGATGTTCATAAGGTAAAAGGTTTACCTAAGTCTTATTTTCTCCGAGAAAGCAGTGGGAGTAGTCTTTGTTATATTTGATATATAGTTTTATATATGATATAAAACAAGAGACTTGTAAGATACTCACATTAGTCGTGCATTAGATATGATCTAATAAAGGCTAAGGAAGATTGGAGGGAATTGGAAGATGTATTTCTGAAACAGTATGTTACAGACTTGAAGATTGATTTGTCACTCCGTGATTTGGAGAACACTAAGCAGAAGCTGGAAGAAAGCTTCAAGGAGTATGTAGACCGCTGGAGAATCCAGCTTCTGAAGATGCAGACTCGGCCCTCAGAGAATGACCTAATCAAAATGATCATCAATGGAACCAAGCCCTCCATTTATGGCAAGTTGAGGAGAATGACCTCCATGATTGCAGATTTTCGACAGTTGAGGGAAACTATCATGGATATAGAGGAAGAAGAGGCTGAGAATAGAAAGTTCTATGGCCATAATAGGAGGAGTTTTGGGGGGCATTCTGAGACTAAGCCCGCTACTGCCGAAGTCGATGCCATCAGAAACAGGCAATTCTCTAACCTTGGTAGACCTTTGTCGAAGGTATTTGAAAAGTTACAGGGACAATGACTCTTGAAACCCTTAGAAGGCAAACCACTTCCACACCCCCCACCGCCACACATAAATGTGAACCTTTATTGCCACTTCCACCAGCTATATGGCCATGACACAGACAACTGCACCCGCCTCAGGCATGAAATTCAAGATCTCATAGATTCCCGTAAAATACTCGACCCAAGAAAAGAACATCCTAGCACACACACCAACCCTCTACCAAACTACCACTCTGTTCCAACACCCACCTATATGATCAACTATGGCCTACCCGAAAGCTTTATCTCCAAGCTCTCAACTACTCAAGCTTCTTTCACGGGGATATGGAACAACAGCAGTGGGGGAACATAGGCCAAGGAAGAAGGCAATGCTGCGAATGATGAAGCTGTTACTTCCTGGTTTATTTGATCTTGCATTTTCAAAGACATTGAGTTTATCAACTTGTTTGAACCGTTTCTTAATGATAATAAAGAGTTCATTTCGCTTACTTGCCTGAGGCTCTTCCTTTCAACCTGTAACATATATTATATTGGCAAAAGCCTCAACCCTTTGGTACTATGATGCTCACGATGTTTAGAACACGGGGAATTCCTGAAAGAAAGCAAGAGAAAGATAAAAGATAGCCATTCAGAAAGTGGGACATAGGGCAGTGAGACTGTCAGATTTGGAAGGGAAACGAGTTCACCAAGCTGACCAATATGGATAGATTGAAGCAGTATTTCGCCTAAGGAAGAAAAAGAAAGGCCGTGCGAGCGATCACCAGTGCGGACTATCAGAAGACCTAACCCAACAGAATAGAAATTCTTCATGCATGCATTGCATACACGTAACATATTTGCATCCTTTTCGTTTTGTTATGTTTTGTAATAACAGGTTTCAAAAAGAGAAAAAAGAGAAAGCATCAAATGCAAGCCAACCAGAAGAAGCAACAACATAATGTCAGCAGTTTTCAGGAATGAATCACAAGGGCGAGGCCCACATCAGCATCAGTCTAGGGGCGAGGCCCATTTTAGCAGTATCAGCCTGGTGGCGAGGCCCACATCAGTATCAGTTTGGGGCGAGGCCCACATCATTCTGGGGACGAGGCCTACATCAACATCAGTCTGGGGGCGAGGCCCATATTAGCATCAATATCAATCTTGTCGGGTATGTCACTCTGGGGGTGAGGCCCACATATTTATCAGAATCAGTCTTGTCGGGTATGGCACTCTAGGGCGAGGCCCATATATTTATCAGAATCAGTCTTGCCGGTATGGCGCTCTGGGGGCGAGGCCCACTTTAGTTCAGAATCAGTTTACCGGGGTATGGCACTCTGAGGGCGAGGCCCACATAGTTCAGAATCAGTTCTTGCCGGGTATGGCGCTCTGGGGGCGAGGCCCACTTTGGTTCATAATCAGTCTTACCGTATGGCACTCTGAGGGCGAGGCCCACATAGTTCAGTATCAGTTCTGCAGGGTATGGCACTCTGGGGGCGAGGCCCACATTAGTTCATAATCAGTCTGGCCGAGTATGGCACTATGAAGGCGAGGGCCACTTTAGTTCAGTATCAGTTTTGCCGAGAATTGAGTAAGGTTGTGAGAATGAACAACTGAGAATGGACTCCGAGGATGGAAAACACAGTTTTGAGAATGAAAACAAGCCGAGAATGGCAATCCAAGAATGGAGCAAGGTTCTAGAATGAACATGCCGAGAACGGAAATCCGAGAATGGAGCAGAGTTCGAGAATGAACAAACCGAGAAAGGCAATCCAATAATGGAGCAGAGTTCGAGAATGAACAAGCCGAAAATGGCACTCCAGGAATGGAAACACGGTTCGGGAATGGACCACCTCATATAGTAACGGTTCGGGAATGGACCACCTCACAGTAACGGTTCTGGAATGGACCACATCACAGTAATGGTTCGGGAATGGACCACTTTACAGTACCGGTTCTGGAATGGACCACATTACAGTAACGGTTCTGGAATGGACCACATCACAGTAACGGTTCGGGAATGGACCACCTTACAGTAACGGTTCGGGAATGGACACCTCACGGTAACAGTGCGGGAATAGACCACATGACAGCCACAGTTCGGGAATGAACCAGGGGTCGCAGTACACATGGCAAGTCAAGTGGCAGCTGGCGAGCCAGGTAAGTAAAAATGCATTGCATAACTTTGATAGAATTGTCACTGTTACACGTTACACAAGTCCCATCAAAGTGGGGGTGACTGTAGGCACTTTATTTTTGCATATAAGTCCCTATGATGAGTCTCATTTGGAGACACTACCTTTAAAGTCATGGAAGTCGCGGGAAACGGACGTCGGAAGGGGAAATTCAGAATAAGCATGTCATCAGATTCATTTCACAAGTTCATGTTTTTCATCCGTGTTGCGTTCGTGACCACGTCGAACGTCAAGCAGATTGCGGGCATTCGTTGTAGCGTTCGAATTGGCGTTTCGAACGGCATCGGTATTTCTGGTTTTGCTGCTAGCCTCACACCCAAGCCCAATTAGCCCACCGAAGCCAATAAAACACATCCCAATTAATAAAATGCATATTTAACACATGGTGAAATTAAAGCAAAGCTATAAATCACATTCCAAATATAAAATAATCACCTACTAAAATAACAAATCCACTTACCTAAACAAAATAAATCATATCCCCAATTTAGCCAAATCTTGTCTCCAATCAATCTTTTATTTTCCTTGTATAACATTAAAAAATATCTCACCTTTATTGCATGATCTCTCATTCCTTCTCCAACAAGATTTAACCCTAGCCTTTGCCTATAAAAAGAAGCCTCCACCACACATCCAAGGGGCTAGCACATTCATACAAACCATAAAAATTCTGCAAGGCATTGACAACCTAGCTCATTCACACATAATACACTCAAAAAAACAACAAAGAATTTTCTCTCCTCCTCCTCCCTACATCCACCGAAACAGCAACCCCATATAATCCCCCTACACTACCGAAAATCAAAACCCCCATATGGCCCTAAACTACCGAAAATCACAACCCATAAATCCCAAAATAGTAACTAAAAAATGCACTATAATATCACCTAAAACAGTAAGAATACAGCAGCAAAACAGCAGCGAAATGGAGGGAAAACGGTTTAGCCCGAACAGTGAAGCAGCAAAGCAAAGGGAAACGTTGAACCAGTGAACCGGAGGAGTTGCGGAGCATCCCCTTTCGACGACCGCGTCCGTACGGTACTCGAGAGTCGACATAAAAGGTTAGACCTGTGGGCACTTTCTGTATTCATTTTTTTAATCATCTTGTAATTGTTTTAGTTATTTATTTCGTGAGAGAGTCGTTCATGGAGGAGTTTGTTTTGAATAAAATGGAAAATGTGTCGCCTCTTGTGGTATATAGGATGGAAAACAAGACATAAATTTCGTAGCCGAATCCGAATGGACGGTAGTGCGGTCTTTACTTTGGATACAATCCACGTACCACTTGAGCAAATGGCGCATATTTTGTTTATGTTGTTTGATTCGTTATTATCCGCTATTTACATTCTGCATTATTTGTTTGAGTAATGATGAGGTAAAGCGCATGGGCTTAGTAAGTACGATTAAAGGTCCTCTATTTTGAGGGGTTAAAATCCTTTACCACGATGTTTTGCCTCGCCGGATGATGTATATTCGATTGAATGTGAGATGTGTTCAATCGGGTATAAGAAGTTCGATATGTTGTTTTTTATCTCTTATATGCATTGTGTTATTAGCGCATGGGCTTAGTAAGTGCGATTAAAGGTCCTCTATTTCGAGGGGTTAAAATCATTTACCACGATGCTTTGCAACGCCGGACGATGTATATTTGGTTGAATGTGAGATGTGTTCAATCGGGTATACGAAGTCCGATATTGTTGTTTCTTTTATTTCTTATATGCATTGTGTTATTAGCGCATGGGCTTAGTAAGTCGGATTAAAGGTCCTCTATTTTGAGGGTTAAAATCCGTTACCACGATGCTTTACCGCGTCGGGCGAGGTACACATGATTGGATGGGAATGAGTTCAATCGGACACGTGAGGTCCTACATTGTAGATTTGTTTGTTATGTATGTGTTGCATGCACCAGGTCTGGTTCCGTTCGAACGCGTTCTCGAACGCTACACGAACGCGAACCTTATGTTACCATTCGAACGCGTTTTACAAACGCTACACGAACACGCACGTATTTTCTTCGTTTTATCATGTATCAGGTCGAACCTTCTGCTTACCATCCGAACGCATTTTCAAACGCTACACGAACGTGAACCTTCTGTTTACCGTCCGAACGCGTTTACGAACGCTACACGAACGCACACACACTGAATTGAGTCATTTTCATCATATTTCATGCATAATTGCCCCTATTAGTTATCTGTTTGTATTACGAACCTGATTGATTCTCTTTATTTCGCATGATTGTGCAACTGCATTATATGTATTCCCTACATGTATGAGTACATTGTGTTTATTAAGTTGTATGCTTGCCGTATGTTAATTTACCTTATGCATGCAAATTCAGACCTAGATTATATGTAAATAGGTTGTATGCAAACATGAAAAATGTGTTATATGCAAACTTATATATGAGCTTTGTACTTATGCATGCGATCTTAGGAACAAATCATTTTATTACAAGTGGCATAAGTAAGAGACCATTCCGAACCCAACGGTTTGAGGTCTTCCCTTACGAGGGGTAAGTGCGGCCTTAAATCATTTTCCCGGTTCACACCGAGTGGCGACTCCATTATTCTCCGGTTTAGTCCCCCGTGGGCTACTCCGTACTCCCAACCGGGCCGCGAGCCCGAAACAGCATGCGTTACCCAGTTTCTGTGTCCCACACGTACACAGCCTGTTAAAGTCCCGGACGACCAAAACCAAAGCGTATTGATAGTCGCAAGTACTAGTGATGTAAGTCTCGGTTAAGACCAAATACACCTACCCTGATGCGGATTCCTATAGACACATAGTCATACTACCAATGGGATTCCGCGGGGTCTATTCAGGAGCGAAGCTGTTTCCGTACCATCGGTAAATACAACCTCTTATCACACTTGCATAAGTATCCAATACTTAATATATGAGAACTATGTCGTTACGCTTCAATAACACGCATAAGTGCAATACTAGTCTATTCCGCATTATCGATGTCCAATCTCGATAATACTACGACTAGGGATATTTAATGATAAACCGTTATGGATTGATACTGTCTCATATCTTATAATCTGGAACTAATCATAAGGACTTTTATCATTTATATATTAAGTAATCAAATTACAAAATGATAAAATGTAATTTACATTGCTACATAATTAATTTGTACAAAAACCACAATGTCTTTTACAAATAGTGACGCTATGGGTCATAATTGTCTAACAATCTCCCATTTGACATGGTGCTCAACAGACGTACCCTCTGACATTTGAGCACGGAAGAGCTTCTTCTGCAATTCATATTTTTGCGATCTAAGGTTAGATCGGTGAAGATCATGCAACTTCGCCATCATCTCATAGGGATCCAACCCCTTGTTTTAACTACGGAATTACGAAGTCATAGCGGCAAGCATTACCGATTGAGTAGTCGCATTATCATCGCTATGAGTCTTCCAAAGCTCTAGCTCAAGCAATTAATCAGATCGGGGCTTAGGCCCAAGAGGTCGCCCTATAGTGTAGAGTAACTTCTCGGATCCCAGAACTATTCTGAGATTCATATCCCAGTCCTGAAAGTTTGTGCCATTAAAGACATTGTCGCCCATGACAATATCCCTAATGCTTAACTTTCATGTCATCTTAACCGCAATAGTCCAACTATTCGATTAACGATGTATGGGTACAGTCTAACTGTTACAAGAAAAATAATAATATATTAGTCCAACTAATAAAATAATTGACGAAATAATTTGAAAGCGCGTAAAGCTAAGTATTTGAACGAAATTGAAAATTCAATACTAGCCTCCCACTATTTTTTGGTGAGCCTCTAACCCTCTGTTGAGTACTCGGGAAACCTAGTTTCTTAGTGGGCTAGGATCCCGTTAAATAACACACAACCTTCACTTTGGCCAACAAGCTGTATGACATTTAACTATGTAGATCTCTAAGATCAATTAGATCTCATCCAATTCCTAGATCCGGTAGGTGGACCTCCAAGTCCAAAACATATATACAATATATATGCCAATATATCCAATATATTTTCCTAACCTTTTTCCTCTGAATCAACTAAACCTTGGCTTTTGCACAACAAGCTTAATGATTCCAGTTAAGCGGAACCCATTGACTTTGGAAAGCTTCGTAATCGATGTCGATGGACAAGAAGTGATCTTGACTTTGGCCGAGAAATTACAACTTGGACAAGACACACGATATGAAACAAAGCCTTCATGATTCAAACACATCCGCGATGGACAAAGGTCTTGACTTTGGCCAATAAACCAGTGCCAATCTTGGATCTTGAGTAAGAATCACTCAATGGAAGGAAAACGCTTAATATTTATTGAGGGTTTTTACGTAAATTGGCAACCAATTTATTATCTTTGTTAGGTCTCATCATACACCCTTAAGCATGCATTCTAAAAGCATAATAAGGCGCAGAAATAAATTAATAATGATATGCGGATGGATATTTCATAGATTGTTCCTAGAACAAATCACTCTTTTTCCTCTCCCCGGCTAGCACTATTCTAACTTCTACCCAATTACATAATACAATGAAAGAAACCTCATTAACATTGAGGGGATTAGGTTAGAAGAGAATTACAAAGAATCAAGAGAGATAAGGCTGGACACGCAGGTCCAATTTAATAAATTCTAAATTTAAAACAATTTCCAAAATTGCCCTTCCCTTCTAATATCCATCTGATATACATTATTCATTCAACACATCCATGTATTCACACAAAGCATGTTATTCAATCAATCTAATCCAATTAATTAATCTTGAATACAGTGATCATCCAATGTTCAAACAATGATTTGATTTTGCGCGAGTCCAATTCGTTTGAGAATAAGTACTCAAAGTACGAATTCTTGAATTATATCGAACTACAATTTAAATCTAATTTAATTCGTATTCAATACTAATTTATATTTAATTCCAAATTAAATAACTACACTTTTTAATGCGCCTTAACGACTTAGATTCCAAATCTAATCTAAATGGGTCTCAAAGCCCAATTAACATCAATGTGTTTAATTAAAGTCCAATGGGCTTTCAATTAATTTCTTAAGGCATGGACTTTGGTCAATATGGGTCAAACCCAAATACCAAAGCCGATTAAGGAATCACCTTATTTCCAAGAAACCAATTTAGGCCCATTAGGCCCAATTAAAATTAAAAGGTCCATTAGTTATATTTGGACTTAATGGAATGGTTTAGGCCAAATTTGGATCCAATCCAATTGACCTAAACCAACTTGGCCCAACCAAGCCCATTAGGCCCAAATACAACATTATAAGCTGAATTCTAAATCAAGCCCAACTAATAAATTTAATTTTCCAAATTTCAAAATTCAATTAATTAAAGTGTATTACATCAATTGATTATCTAAATTAATATTTCCAAAATACTAATTTAATCAATTAATCATGTATTAATTTGTTCAACTCATGTCCAACATTTTGAAAAAAAAAATCATCTCATTTCATGCTCCATAGCTCACGCCATTTTAGGGTTTATATACTTTCGATTCCAATTTCAATCCGATTGAATCTCAAATCAACATAATCATGTTTTTCAACTCATTCAATGATCAAAAATAAAAATACCATGACTTTAGGGTAAATGTTGCATTTGGCCAACATACAGAAATTGGGGAAAATTAATCCAATTGAATTTTCTTCAAATTGATCATGCATAACTCCAAGTTTTCATCATTCAAGCATACTCAATCAATCAATTTTATCAAATCATGCTCAAATCAATTTTACCCAAATTTTACCCTAATCATTTTTCATGCTCAAATTAGGCTCTGATACCATTGTTGGTTTCTAAGGCATTCCCAAGATCATATTTAAGCATAAAACATGTGAATACATAAAGAAGTATGGCGGAATCATACTTACAATGAATGGCTTATGGATGCGTCAAATTTAAAATTTTCTTCTCCAAGTTTCGGCCAAGTACCAAGTTGGGAATGAGATCCAATCTCCAAGATCCAAGCTTTGTCCTTTGATTCCAAGCTATTGGGATGGTTTCCCTATCACCTTGGATGATTCCTTGATGTGCTAGCAACTTAGAAAATTTGCAACAAATTTTCTTCTATCTTCCTTGCAAGTCTCGGCAATGAGAGGCAAAAAGATGGAGAGAATTTTCCTTGATGAAAAACGTGAGAGAGAGTGAAATGTGTGAATTAATTTGATTTCAAAAATCAAAAGAAAGATATACCAAATGTTTGGTATATGTTTTTCAATCATCACACACAAAATGTGTTACACAAGTCACCATAATTCTTTCACCAAAACCCATCACCAAAAAGCAACTTAAGGTGATAATTGATGTGACATGTGGGCCCCACTTGATTCAAAATTCGAGTGGGCCCGCGACACATCCGGGCTCGGGTTCGCTAATTCCGAATTAACGAATTTTCCGTTGCGACGTAATTAAATCAAATTTAATTAAATAATTATGCCTAGCAAAATTACTATTCACATCGCTAGCGAATTAATTCTAAATTAATTCGTTTGCCCGAATTAAAATCTAATTTTAATTCCGCGTCGAAATCATACGTCATCGGTGAATCTTCGGGAAGTGACCCACGAGATCCCTGGATATGTTGGCAGTAAATTCGGTCGTCGGAATATCCGAACATGTACGTACCTCGTACTACGTTTTTACCGATTTACGAGACATGATTGGCTTCTAGCAAAGCATCGTGCCTACCCAATTCTCCAGAAATATTCTTAATGGAATATATAATCTATATCAGGCGTAGTATACGTAGTATTGCGTATTACGATCCAGTATTGGATGTCACATACAAGGCCTGGGGCTGGAATAGTGTCTGCCCCGTACGAAGCATATATCAGATTACAAGGAACTAGTCTTTTTAATCGGATAATCATGACCATGTCATATTATCCCGATGGTTGTAACCATTTAGAGTACCAGTTCTGTATCCCTGCGTGATCATAATCTCCATATGACTGAAGTGATACTTCCATCTTGACATCACATCCAATACACTACGATTCTCAATAAACCCAGAAGAGGCATACACAGAACCTGTTAAAGTCCTGGACGACCAAAACAAAAGTGTATTGATAGTCGCAAGTACTAGCGATGCAAGTCTCAGGTTAAGACCAAATACACCTACCCTAATGCGGATTCCCATAGACACATAGTCATACTCCAATGGGATTCCGCAGGGTCTATCCAGATCGAAGTTGTTTCCATACCATCGGTAAACACAACCTCCTATCACACTTGCATAAGTATCCAATTCTTCAATTTATGAGAACTATGTCATTACGCTTCCATAACACGCACAAGTGCAATACTAGTCTATTCCGCATTATCGATGTCCAATCTCGATAATACTACGACTAGGGATATTTAATGATTAAACCGTTATGGATTGATACTGTCTCATATCTTATAATCCGAAACTAATCATAAAGACTTTTATCATTTATATATTTAAGTAATCAAATTACAAAATGATAAAATGCAATTTACATTACTACATAATTAATTTGTACAAAAACCACAATGTCTTTTACAAATAGTGACGCTATGGTTCTTAATTGTCTAACAATAAGGGTTTCATTTTTCATTTTCTTGAAAAAAGCTAAGCTTTCAAAGAATACAAAACCTAAGAGACTTGAGAGGAAAAGTGAGAAACCAAGAAGAAAATGGAGAAATCTTAGAAATTAGTAAGTAATTTCAACTTTCTTTAAAG
>SKCR01041571.1:0-59075 GCA_019454045.1 Zanthoxylum bungeanum
TAGTGAAACTATAAGTGTAAAATGATTAACTTATCATCTAATAAATATGCACTTTTTAGTATTCATCAGGCCTCGCCCCAAACTGATACTGATGTGGGCCTCGCCTCCAGACTGAAACTGATGTGGGCCTTACCCCAAAACTGATACTGATGTGGGCCTCAACCCCGGGACTCATCCCCAAATGAATACTGGTACGGGCCTCGACCCCAACTAAAACTGATGTGGGCCTCGCCCCCATACAGACCTTGATATGGGCCCAGCCCCCAGACTGATACTGACGTAGGCCTTGCCCTAAAACTGATACTGATATGGGCCTCAACCCTGGGACTCATCCCCAAAACTATTACTCATATGTTGCTGATTCTGGTTGGCTTGTCTTTGCCGCTTTCTCTTTTTCATCTTTGAAACCTGTGAATGCAAAACGAAACAAACACAAAAAAGAATGCAAAAATACATTACGTGTATGCATACATGCATGAATTTCCTATTCTGTTGGGTTAGGTCTTCCACCAGTTCTCCAGGCGACTGCTCAGTCTTCTCTCTGGTCTCATGACTCAATATCTTGTTATATCCCTGATTCACGATATGGTAGACTGGTTGCCCCGAGTATTGGTTTAGCGTTCTGCACTCCGCTGTTTGCACTTGGTCAAGATGAAACATATGGTGGGGCCTGTAGGGGTTTTAAGGGCTAAATCCGGTAACGCAGCGGAAGCGGTAGAAAATCAAATTTTCCGATTTCAAAAAGTTTTCTCAGATTAATTAAATAAACATATTTATTTAATTATCCAATAATCAAATTATGAAATAAAATTCAAATAAATCTTATTTAAGTGAATTTACTGTATTGCCCTTATACTTGGTACTTTGTCCATTTTAGTCCGAAATTGATCAAATCAATTTTGAATGATTCTAAATCATTTCTAAAATGAACTCAGCATGTTCGAAACATTAAAACACCAAAAGCAACCAAAACCCCAAAATTCCTTCATTTGGCCGAATGTTCCATTTGGTGCAATTTTGTGCACTTTGTCATTTCATGCATCAAAACTCATCAAGATGTAATCCAATGAACATGAAACTTTATATGAATCATATACACATCCAAATACACAACATATATGAAAAGCCCCAAATTTGGAATTGGTCATGAACCCTAATTTTTCAATTTCTTCGAATTGGACAAATTAGACCAAATTGGTTAAATCAATTACTTTAATCATGTTTCTTCCATCCAATCAAAGTCTCAACACAATGAAACAACTCAATATCAAATCTAGGTCATCTAAGAGTGGGTCAACAACTCTAGATTAGCAACAAGGTTTCCAAAACCATAAAAGAATACTTATAACTACACTAGTCAAGAGCTTTCTCCATTATACATGCTCAACACTTTCACCAAACTTTTATCCATAAAAAACACAAAGAATAAAGAATAGAAAAACTCAAGAACATCACAAGATGTTTCCCACAACAAGAGGAACAAATTACTCGCTAATGGAAGGTTGGAAATACTTACTATTTTCCAAGCTTTTCTTGATTTTTCTTTCTTTTCTCTCTAGCATCCTTTGCTTCCTTTAATGGAGTTTTGGGTAAAGTGTATTAGGTTAGATACCAAATGAAATGAAAAACAATATATACTTGCATCACAAAGGCCTTGACCGAATTTGGCAAAGGCATATACAAGAAATATTAATTTCAATTTCATTTGAATTTCATTAAATCAACTTGATAAAATATCTAAATAACATTTTATAGATATTTTATTAAGTCAACAAATGCAACTAATAATCACTTCCTAACTTTATCATTTGGTTATATATTTATATTTTAATTATATCAATCATTTAACAATTAAATAATTAAATAATTAATTAAATACAAATATATCAAATATATGTATTATATTTGCTTTAAATATCTCAAATACATATATTAATGATATATGTCAAATACCTTTATTTGACTATTTATTAATGTGTATTTAATAATATCATTATTAAATACAAATACACATTAATTAGGAAATGACGGTTCGGCCTGTTCGCGTGTATTTTTCGATTAACGTTCAAACGATTTATAAATAATCATCATTATTCATAAATGTTGCTCTAGTGCTCTACGAGTATGTTTCATTATTGAGACTCTCTAGATTCAGGTATATCCATCACAAAATCCAATTTCTTGTCCATAATCTATCTACCCGTAGATTATGACGATCACGGATAATCTCGCTGAATTATACAGGTCGAGGTCATTGCATACGTATAATCCCTCCGTCACAGGTATCCAGATAATCCCAGAGATATAGATGTAAACTTCAAATCTCTATAGGTATTATCTCAACGACGTATCTATTAGAAATCTTTAAATAACACTCAGAACTTACTTCCGATGTTTACTATGGCCACAGATTTAACAGACTGCTAAATATATATGGACTACCTATGCTCTGTACACAGAACTGACGGATCCTATCTTGACACACACAGGATATCCTGAGGATCGGTCCACACCCAACGAACAGGCGGAGGTCTGATCTAAATAGATCGGTGATGTGACTGTCATCTAAGTGTGGAGGATGTCTCATACATCCACAGTGGTGTCTCAAGTCGAAGGACCACTATGATACTCAACCCGAGAAGATTCTTATTGACGTTGGTGTACCATCCATTAAGAATCTTCGGTGAGCCGTTCAGTGTTTATACACTATAAACACCTACATGTCTATACGAGTCTCTCCAGACTCATGGTTCATTGGGATAAACCATCAGACCAAGTCTCGATATACGACATGTACTGGTCTCAACGAATTTAACTAACCGACCCGTGTTAGCAAATCTTGACCGGGAACTATGTTTGATAATATATATATATATATATAACAGTGACACTCCCAATGTCAATTACAAACTAACTTGTAACTGTGTACTGCATTACATATTATCGGTCCTTTGTCTAATATATACATATCACTAAACCATATTTAGTTTCGATCTAATCGTAATCAGATCGAATACGTATATAAAAACAAGAGGTGTGCAACCATAAATAAGTAATATTATGGAATAAGGGGATGTTCGTATTCATGAATCTGACATAAATACGGTCTGGATTGGCACTCTAAGCACCAACCCCAACAATTTCTCCCACTTGCCCTAGTGCCAATCCATGGTATCATATACTCATCTTAATATGCATCGTATGCACATGGCTCTCAAAAGCTCACCCATTACTTAAGAGGTAGGCAACAAAAACAAGTCCGCTATGACATATTGAGTTTGTCTAACAAACTCCATCGTTTCCCATGTCAGCATCATTCATATTTTGTAGAATCTAGATTATACATTAATATGACTCTGATGCTACATCAGTATTGTGCTACAGCTACTGAGTTGTCCAAGTATTTAAGGATCAAATCCAAAATACTATGAAGACAACCGCAAGCACAATAACAATTCAAAACTTCTATTTTATAAGGTCACTATGCAACTTCATAAGTCAATACTTTATAAGTTGCATTTAATTCCATTATAAAAGTAGAATCCTTCGTGACACTCCCACTGTATCTTTTCTGACTCTTTATGACGTAGACTGTCTAACGTCATAATTAGTCTCAAAACTAATATGACCCTAATGGTTGCAGACTATATTCTCCATGAATTAGAAACTCGTTCTTAATATCTCAAAGATCACAAAAAACGTGTTTCAAGATCCATCATATGGTCTATAGGATGTCAAAATAACTCGTAACAATTACGATTAAATCAATATCTACAATCGCACATTATAAAGTATTTATTATGTCATCATCAAATGATACATAAGATTGATTAGACATTCTAATCAATATCTCTTTCGAAAAAGGAATCATCCTTTATGAAAAATGAATACGATATAAGACACACAAAACTGTCTAACAGTTATACTAACTGTCATACAGATAGCCCAGTTATGTCCTTTATTAGATCATATCTAATGTACGAATAATAGGAGTATCTCACAAGTCTCTTGGTTTTATATCTTATATAAAACTTTATATCGTATATAACAAAGACTACTCCCATTGTTTTCACGGAGTAAAGAAGACTTAGGTAAATCTTTTACCTCACAAACATCTCATTATTACTATAATAATGACAATGTCGTTAAGATATATAACACTAGAAAGTAATATTTACGCTCCCACTAACCCTTCTAATCACATATGTATTCTCTATACTTTGACAAGATCAGACAATCTGACGATATCAAAAACAGAGAACACGGATTTTCGGAAGACTTATCTGAGTCTACAATAGGCTCTATAAGCTAGCACACTTAACTGCGATCTTAGCAGAACACAAACTCTAGGGCCATTTCAGAATGAACTCTTCAAATAAGGAAATCACAACTGATCTATTATCTGAATAAGTCATCCAAAAACGCCATTTTGCATTCTTTAGCTAAAATATACAGTTTATTATCAACATTAACCAATATATCTTTAATTTTTCAATTAGCGTGACTAGAGATAAGTTTTCTCAGAATCTACAATAGATTGCTGAGTATAACTTTTCTCACTGTCATACTGTAAAGGTCAAACCTTTAATAAGCTCACATTGTTTTCGTGCGCAAATAATTAGCACATATCATGAACTAATTCATAATGAAAGCGTAATCAAGTTCAAAACTTGATCGTAGTAAGCTATGAACAATCTTAGATCTATGGTTCAATGGTGAACTTCCAGAATCGATATCAAATATCGCTTCCATTATAAGTTATAGGATAATTTTTCTTCAGTAAGAAAACAACGGAACCATTAAGTATCAAATACTCGTGAATGATTCTGTTATCCTATTGGACTTGTACGGAAGATGTATAAGGGTTGTTTCATCTTATTAATTACGTAGTTCCATTTATAATTTATCATTCTCACATTTGACTTCAATAAGTCAAGTCTTTTCTACAATAATTAACATCAGATGTTACACGCCAAGTAAAAAACAAAATTTTATTACTTAGGATCATAGGAAAGATATTCTATTAAATAGAATACAATATTCTATTAAATAGAATAAATGATAAACTTTTACTTATACCTCCAAGGTGTAATTAATTTCCATTATATAACTATTATATAAAAGAAACATTCAAATCTTAAACTTTTCAAGATTTGGATTTTCTACTCATACATATCATATATACAACTGCAGAAAATAATGGAACATTAATTAAAGAGATGAATTAGTGTTACTGGAGTATAACCCCAAGAGTATTGAAACTAATTCGGTAACATTCAATATCAAACGAATCAAATCATATAAGATTCGATTGCTCTCACTACTCAATTCCATCAAGATGGAATCGTGGAAGAATAATATTGAATATGAATCATATTCACTGTATAACCTTAGAACTAATTGCTTTAAATTCAAATGTTTGATCGTATCAAAGATCTTTGAACAGTTCAAAGACATGTAATGAATTTTAAGGATCAAGTTTTCAAAATACTTTAGATTGAATATATTTGAACTAGTAAAAAATGTTCAATCTTCGTTTCATCAGAATAGATTGAAAGTTCTTGATACTTTCAAGACTTTCAATATGTGTTCCTTCAGAAACACGTAACTAAGTTATGACAATTCATCAACTAAGTTACGAAATAAAGAAAACTACCTTAAGCAATTATTATTTATTAAACTACATACATCCAATGTATCAGTTAAACAAATTTGGTGGTCCAATGACAATCATTGGTTAAACGAGATCTTAATCACCTTCCTGAATACAATATTCGTTAAATGGATAAGGATGTATGGTGTGATCTAGTATCAAACCATCCTTTACCATACGGAATAAGCATCTAATGTTTAAGTGATTAAACTCATAAAGCACCGTTCTAAATTATTTACTTTTACCGAATAATTTTTCTTAATGTTTATCTCTAAATCAATGACACTACTAGTTATTATAAAATATATAACAATTATTTATAAAGAACAAGTGACTATCCAATAGTCGCGAGTTCCAATATCAAATATCAAAACAATCGTTAACCAATATTTCAATAACTAGACGGGAGATCTGGTATCCAATACCTATAGTTGTAGTATTGTGAAAATCGATATTTTCTATACACAAATATACGCATCTCCTTTCTTTAGCTTTTCTATTTGCAATCAACTATTCACAACAATTGTAAATAACTAATTAGCAAATTGTGTCAGACACATTTCATCTAAAGGTAATTAAAGCTTAGAAACGTCATTACTAGATAAACAAATACCTAATAGGGCTTTCTTAATGCCAGTCAAGAATCTCGAGACATGAACTAATTCAAGTCAATTCTTACTGCATAAGAAACTATTGTCTCTAAAGTATTATATCCTAAAAAGGGATATCTATCTAGATTATCTATTGTGACTTAGAAACTAAGTCATTAACCATCTTTATTTTTCAATAAAATCGGAACAATAGTTCTCGATGGTTTAGACCAATCTAATAATATCCTGGTCTAGTAGTATCTAGAACCTATTCTAGAATGACTGCAACCAATAGTCTAGTCAGATAACATATCATAATATGTGTGCAGTAAATAAAAGTTTAATTCTATATAAGCAATAGAATAAGGAAACAAACAAGCGGCAATTTCCATAATAACATACACTGCCTAAGTTATGGAATATTTTAAACTTAGCAGTGCCTCCCACTATTTTTACGTAATGCCGTAATCCCCAACGGAAAACGAGAATTCAATAATTAAATCGAATTCCATAATGGGAAGAGGACCCCCATGAATATATTTCGACTCACAGCAGAGGCACGGTCTCGCCGACGTATATTCACAGGTAGACAACTAATTGTCAATCACTCACTAGTGACTCCAAGGTTCTGGCCCTGGCCGTTTCTCATTGTCGCTGCGAAGGCAGGCCCACAAGGAGACGTACCAAGGTTAAACTTGTCAATGATAAACTCAAGTTACTTGCGTAACCCTGACAGTTAGGGCACGTTCAAGATTCCGCTTTCGCTTGAATTTATCTAGTATCTAATATACACTCGACATAAATAAATTTCTATCAGCTACACCCTCACAGCAGAGGCACGGTCTCGAATGTAGTCAAAGAAAAGATATTTATAAACCGTATTGACAAAACGGACCAAGAAACAATTATTCCAAATACTAGTTACTTTAAAACCTTATTAAGCTCGGATATTCAATTAAGTGTCATACACCCTAAATCTTATCAAATTACATTATTACATGCATGTATAAAGTCAAGAAAACATGATTAAACATTGAATAAAACAAGCTAATCATTTTATGGAGGCCTAGAATCAGACTCGCTCTGATACCATTTTGTAGGGGTTTTAGGGGCTAAATCCGGTAACGCAGCGGAAGCGGTGGAAAATCAAATTTTCCGATTTCAAAAATTTTTCTCAGATTAATTAAATAAAAATATTTATTTAATTATCCAATAATCAAATTATGAAATAAAATTCAAATAAATCATATTTAAGTGAATTTACCGAATTGCCCTTATACTTGGTACTTTGTCCATTTTAGTCCGAAATTGATCAAATCAATTTTGAATGATACTAAATCATTTCTAAGATGAACTTAGCATGTTCAAAAACATTAAAACACCAAAAGCAACCAAAACCCCAAAATTCCTTCATTGGCCGAATGCTCCATTTGGTGCCATTTTGTGCACTTTGTCATTTCATGCATCAAAACACATCAAGATGTAATCCAATGAACATGAAACTTTATATGCATAATATACACATCCAAATACACAATATATATGAAAATCCCCAAATTTGGAATTGTTCATGAACCCTAATTTTTCAATTTATTCGAATTGGACAAATTAGATCAAATTGGTTAAATCAATTACTTTAATCATGTTTCTTCCATCCAATCAAAGTCTCAACACAATGAAACAACTCAATATCAAATCTAGGTCATCTAAGAGTGGGTCAACAACTCTAGATTAGCAACAAGGTTTCCAAAACCATAAAAGAATACTTATAACTACACTAGTCACAAGCTTTCTCCATTATACATGCTCAACACTTTCACCAAACTTTTATCCATCAAAAACACAAAGAATAAAGAATATAAAAACTCAATAACATCACAAGAGTTTTCCCACAACAAGAGGAACAAATTACTCTCTAATGGAAGGTTGGAAATACTTACTATTTTCCAAGCTTTTCTTGATTTTTCTTTCTTTTCTCTCTAGCATCCTTGCTTCCTTTAATGGAGTTTTTGGTAAAGTGTATTAGGTTAGATACCAAATGAAATGAAAAACAATATATACTTGCATCACAAAGGCCTTGACCGAATTTGGCAAAGGCATATACAAGAAATATTAATTTCAATTTCATTTGAATTCATTAAATCAACTTGATAAAATATCTAAATAATATTTTATAGATATTTATATTAAGTCAACAAATGCAACTAATAATCACTTCCTAACTTTATAATTTGGTGATATATTTATATTTTAATTATATCAATCATTTAACAATTAAATAATTAATTAATTAATTAAATACAAATATATCAAATATATGTATTATATTTGCTTTAAATATCTCAAATACATATATTAATGATATCTGTCAAATACATTTATTTGACTTATTTAATGTGTATTTATAATATCGTATATAAATACAAATACACATAATTAGAAAAGGACGGTTCGGCCCGTTCACATGTATTTTTCGTTTAACGATTAAATGATTTATAAATAATCATCATTATTCATAAATGTTGCTCTAGTGCTCTACGAGTATGTTTCATTATTGAGACTCTCTAGATTCAGGTATATACGTCACAAAATCCAATTTCGTGTCCATAATCTATCCACCCGTAGATTATGACGATCACAGATAATCTCACTGAATCATACAGGTCGAGGTCATTGCATACGTATAATCCCTCCGTCACATGTATCCAGATAATCCCAGAGATATAGATGTAAACGTCAAATCTCTATAGGTATTATCTCATCGACGTATCTTTTAGCAATCTTTAAATAACACTCGGAACTTACTTCCGATGTTTACTATGGCCACAGATTTAACAGACTGCTAAATATATATGGACTACCTATGCTATGTACACAGAACTGACGGATCCTATCTTGACACACACAGGATATCCTGAGGATCGGTCCACACCCAACGAACAGGCGGAGGTCTGATCTAAATAGATCAGTGACGTGACTGTCATCTAAGTGTGGAGGATGTCTCATACATCCACAGTGGTGTCTCAAGTCGAAGGACCACTATGCTACTCAACCCGAGAAGATTCTTATTGACGTTGGTGTACCATCCATTAAGAATCTTCGGTGAGCCGTTCAGTGTTTATACACTATAAACACCTACACGTCTATACGAGTCTCTCCAGACTCATGGTTCATTGGGATAAACCATCGGACCAAGTCTCGATATACGACATGCACTGGTCTCAACGGATTTGACTAACCGACCCGTGTTAGCAAATCTTGACCAGGAACTATGTTTGATAATATATATATATAACAGTGACACTTCCCAATGTCAATTACAAACTAACTTTGTAACTGTGTACTGCATTATATATTATCGGGTCTTTGTCTAATATATACATATCACTAAACCACATTTAGTTTCGATCTAATCGTAATTAGATCGAATACGTATATAAAAACAAGAGGTACAACCATAAATAAGTAATATTATGGAATAAGGGGATGTTCGTATTCATGAATCAGACATAAATACGGTCTGAATTGGCGCTCTGAGCACCAACCCCAACAAGACCTTCCATATCATCATACTATATTACATGCTACGAAATAGTCCCAATAGTTATACATATCATTGTCCTCAAAGAATGCCCAGTAATGAAACCAGAGAACCTTCAAAACATTCAATGCAACTCAAATCCAAGTCTTTGAATAAATGATCTTAGCCAGACTCAAAGTGTGTTTGTGCAAAAGTTCCTTTGCAGATTCATCCCCAGGAAAGCCAACTCAATGATTTCGTCAAAAAACTGGGATCGATGGGTCAAACCAACCTAGATGTCTCAATTATGCTTGCAGTTGCTTTTATGTGCTCAATGTGGTATGGTTTTCTTTCTCTTTTGTCTCTCTCTTTTTTCTTTCGTTTTGAACTTCTCTTTTTTTTTTCTTTTTTTTCTTCCTTTTTTTTTCCAACACACCTACCCTTTAAGGTAGCATTTCTTCTCATGGTGGTCCTAATACTCGCCCATGGTAGCTTCACGCTTATCGGTTATAGGTGGTTCAATTATTTTCTTTAGAGACTTTTCTTTTATTTTCAACCATACCACACATCATAACATAAGCAAATCAAGATAGACATCTAAGCAAGCGGTCATTCACTGACCTACAATTTCTTCAACTAGTCACCTTGCCAACTACTCAGGTTTTCACCGCTAAGAACCTATAGTGAAGTGTTTACGAGCCTAACATAGATCAATCACTCAAAGTATTAGATAAAAGCACGTCAAGGGTTTATCGTTTCTAAGGTTTCACCCCGAAGCAATCAATTTCATCATTGGACTTATGCCTAACTATTAGGACTAAGAACACAATTTTTTTTTCTTTTTTCTTCTTTTTTTCTTTTTTTTCTTTTTTCTTTTTTCTTTTTTTTTCTTGTTTTTTTGAAGGCCCCCTAATGGTCTTTCTATCCTTGCCGTAAGGTTTTCTTTTTCTCAATTTCATTTTTTCCGATGTCAATGTTTGCTAAACTCTTCTTTGACAAGTCTTCTTTTATCCCTAACCCAACGAATATCTATGATGTCTTTTAAGACACGAGGGTTAACATGATGCATGTATGCATGAGATGCATGTGATGTATGAGACACAATATGCATAGGGTTATCAAAAGCATAAAGGGTGGCCCCTATAGGTCATACAACTATGTTCACATGTGGGTTTATAGGAGTGTGGACAAAGGCTCTCGTTTGACGAAGGATTACCCATAACTAGGACTCCTCACTCAAGGGTTCAAGCGACCAAGTGAGTGCACCTTTTTTATACCTTACGGTACGTTCCAACGAGTTACGGTGTGTGACTAACTGTCGAATGGATTTCTCGTTGTAGATTCCCCAGAGGGAGGGTGGAGTGAGGCTCTCTTAAGTACCCAAGCCCCTTAGGCTCTTATCGCTTGGTGTCAAGAATAAACAACGAGTCCTCCAAACTAGTCTGTCACAACGAGCTACAACTAATGATTATCTTGGTGTCTTCACAGCTTTTCCTTATGAAAAGGTAGTGAGTGAAAGAAGACACACAACCATCACTTAGCTCCAACAAAGCCTTTGATTAACCCCTTTCAAACTACCATAGAAACGATTAACCGAAGCACAAATCATAAACATCACAAGACATGATTTCAGAGCCGATTCAAAATATCCCCAGTGGAGTCGCCAAACTGTAGACAACCGAACTTGACGACGTTGTTCTAGGCTCGCGGCCTAGTTGAGAGTACGAAATAACATGGAGTCGCCACCCGGTGTGAACCGGAACAAAGATTTAAGGCCGCACTCACCCCTCGCAAGGGAAGACCTCAAACCGTTGGTTCGGAATGGTCTCTAACTTATGTCACTTGTGATGATATGATTTGTGCAATTAATCAACCGAGTCTACTCAATAATCATACTCAAGGGTACTTAGATCTAACATGCTTTCATCTAAATAACTCCACGCAATACAACACAACGAGCATATTGAAACATTAAACTGAAATAAACAAATAACTATTTAAGCACAATTATAAACTAAACGAAACATCATGCATAAAGAATGAAGAAACAACATGCCATAATCGTTCTTTGAAAGTTAAATAATGAACTAAACTAAATCATGCTTTAAACAATAAATAAACAACCTACGAACTATAACATGCTCAAATACAAATTTGGATGAGACGAGATATGTGTATCTTAAGCGGTACGTGGCATTGTATCTCAAGTGCATACCGCAATACCGTCCATTCGGAATCGGTAATGGATTTACGTCTGGGTTTCCATCTGATATACCACAAAAGGGAACACATATCCCGCTCATCCAACAATCACATCATACCTCAAGCGACTCTCATGCAATAATATTTAAAATAAATAAAAAAAATATAAAGAAGATAAGTAAAAAGGTGCCCTCAGGTCTAACCTCTTTTGTCGTCTCAAGAAAGGGCGTTACACGTCCGTTGGAAGGGTGATTGATCCGACACTTTTCCGATTTGTTAACTCAACGTCTTTCCTCGCTGTTTCGGGGTTCGGGTTGTTGTTTTCACTCCGTTTCGCTGCTGTTTTAAGGGTATTTTATGGTCACTGTTTTGGGTAGTTTCGGGGACTGTTTTGGGTAGTTTTGGGGACTGTTTTGGAGTGTTTTTATCTCGGTTTACTGGCTGATTTTTGGGTGGTTAAGGGTTGGTTTATAGGGCTATTTTGGGATCAGTTTTAGGGTAATTTATTCTCGGTTTTTTGGTGAATTTGGGGGCAGATTGGGCTGCTTGTTCACGGCAGAGGGGGCAGTTTTTGTTCACTGTTTTAAGTATTTTAGCTACTGTTCTGGGGGTGTTTTGCAGCAGTTCTCAGGGGCTGTCTTGGGCAGTTTTGGCGTGGACTTTAAGGGCTATCTTTGTGGGTTCATGCGTGAATATAGAGTGCAGATGCTCGGTGAATGCAAAGGGGGGCAATGGGGGTTGAGAAGGTGTGAGGCTTGAGCAGTGAAGGTGGTGTTATGTGCGTGGTCAGGGCTTGGCGTCTAGTTGTTGGAGGGATGCGTCTAGTGGGTGCTTGTTACATGATGGGCATGTGGCAGGTTTGAGTGAAGGTAGGTGCGTGAGTGGAGGGTGTTTGTTAAGTATGTGCGTGAGGCAGGTTTTCTACGTGTGTGTGCGTGGCTGATGAAGCTTATGGCAGTCTTTTGTTATAGAGAGAGACGTGCTTAGGTAGGTTAAACAAAGAGAGAGAGATGGAGAGAGTGGCCGGGAGAGAGATTTGCTGTGGAGATTAGGGTTTATTTCTTTTGTTTTGTGATTTTTTGTGTGAATCTGCCAGCCAGCCAGGGGTTGAATGTGTGGAGAAGGTTTATTTGTATAGGCCAAGGGAGGGGGTTTACCTTGTTGGAGAAGGAATAGGATTTGTGTGTTAATTAGGAGATATTTTTAATTTAGTATGTGATAGGGAAAATCTTTTAATTAAGGGAAGTGATTTGATTTATTCTTTTTAGTTAAGGATATGATTTAGTTTAATTAGGTAAGGAAGGTGATTTAATTAAATTAGGAATGTGTTTTATTTAAATTACGAATGTTATTTATTTAATTTCAAGTTCAATTTAATTGGTGAATGTGATTTAATTTAATTTAAGTTTAATTTTATTGGTTTTAATTATTTAATTTGTGAGATGTGTTTTAAATATTTTAATTATTTAATTTGTGAGATGTGTTTTTATGGGTTTGGTGTGTTTTACAACAGAGGTCCAACTAGCGAACCCGAAGCGAAACAAGCGAGTTAAATCTGACAAAAATGCTAATTTCCAACTTTACCCTTCCAACGTCCGTTTCCCGCGGCTTTCACAACTAACGAGGTAGTGTCTCCATACGAAACTCATCATCGGGTTAATGTGTAAAAATGCAATGCCTACAGCTTTGCTAGAAGTCAACCTTGTCTTGTGAATCGGTGTAAATGTAGTACTAGGTACTTACGTGTTCGGATAGTCCGACGACCCGATTTACTACCAACATATCCGGGGATCTCATGGGTCGCTTCCCGAAGATTCACCGATGACGTATGACTCACACTTTTATTAATCTGGTATTAATTAATGATGAGAGAGAAAATTAATCTGGGATTAATTATGGAGATATTTTATGTGGGATAAAAATATCAATTAAAGAGAGAGACGATTAATTTGGAATTAATCGATTAAATAATATATTTGATATATTATAAGAAATTGGATTTCGACGCGGAATTAAAATTAGATTTTAATTCGGGCGAACGAGTTAATTTAGAATTAATTCGTTAGTGACGTGACTAGTGATTTCGCTAGGCATAATCATTTAATTGCGTCGCAACGGAAAATTTGTTAATTTGGAATTAGCGAACCCGAGCCAGGGATTATTTGCGAGTGCATTCGCATTTTGAATTCTAGTGCGACACGCAAGTCACATCAAGCGTCAAATCATTATTCACTTCAAGCGTCAAATCACTTGTCACTTTGAGTGATGTGACTTGACAAGTTGATTGATTGAATGATGTGAATAGTGATAGAGTGGTTGGGAAAACTTTATGCCATTTGACTTTTAGAAATAGAAAATGGTAAATGTTTTTGGAAAATTAAAAAATACAAAGGTTTATTAGATACACAATTTCCCTCTCTCTCACCAACCAATCGGTCTCTCTCTCTTTTCATTTTGGAGCCAAAACTCCTTCCTCTTTCACACGGTCAAGGACTAAAATTCTTGCTCTTCTTTTTCTGCAGTTTGCCGAGAATAATGGAGAAGAAATGGAGTGGTTTTTGTGGAAAAAATCACCTAGTGCTAGCACACAAATGAGTTCATACAAAGGTGATAGGGAACTCACTATATGAGTAAGGAATCCACACAAGCTTGGAGCTTCCATGGAGGACATCAATGGCTGAAAATGGAGGAAGAAAAACAGTGGACTGCCGAGCTTCATGGAGGGCAGAAAAATCAGTTTCTGTACTTTGTAGCATCCAATCCGTTCGATGTGAGTATGATTCCGCCATACTTTGTTGTGTATTCATTCTTGTTTCTTGCTTGATAATGATCCTTGGGATGTTTAGAAAACACCAACAATGGTATCTTGAGCCACTTGAGCATGAAACATGAATTAGGGTAAAATTTGGGGCTTTTTCATTTGAGCATATTTGGATGAAATTGAATGTTTAAGTATGCTTAATTGATGATAACATGGTTTTATGCATTTTCAATTTGATGATATTTGAATTGGACAAATTTTCCACAATTACATTAGCTTGGCCGAATGTATGTTGATGCCCTAAGTCTTGGAATTTTTTGATTTTGATCATTGGATGAGTTGAAATCGATTGGGTAATGTTGATTGTGTATTCAATTGGATTGGAATCGGAATTCGACTACTAAAACCCTAAATTGCCGAGACACTTAAGCACGGAAATTGGGTTTGATTTTTAATTTTTAATTAAATTGTGTTGGACATGATTTAATATTAATGAGCATGATTAATTGTAAAAATTTAGTGTTTTGGAAATATTGATTTGGGTAATTAATTGTGTAATACACTTTATGTAATTAAATGGGAATTTGGAATTTTTGGAATTTAATTATTTGGGCCTTAAATTGGATTTGGGCTTGTTGAGTTGTAATTGGGCTTATTGGGCTTGGTTGTACCAAGTTAGGTTTATGCCAAATGGATTGGATCCAATTGGGCCCAAAACCGCATCCATAAAGCCCAAATGCGACTTAATGGACCTTAAAGTTTAATTGGGCCTAATGGGCCTAAATTGATTTCTAGGCTTATGGGGTAACTCCCGGATTGGATTTTGGTTATTCGGTTTGACCTGAGTTGACCAAAAGTCCACACCTTAAAGAAATTAATTAAATCCCATTTGACTTTATTAAATTGACGTTGGACGTTAATTAGGCTTTGAGACCCGTAACGATTAAATTTGGAATTTAAATCGTATAGGTTCGTTAATAAAGTGTAGTATTTAATTTGGAATTAAATAGTGAATTAGTATTAAATACAAATTGAATTGGATTTAATTTTGTAGTTTAATTTAATTCGAGAATTCGTACTTTGAGTACTTATTCGCAAAACGAGTTTGACTCGCGCAAAATCAAATCGTTGTTTGAACATTGGATGGTCATTAATTATCAGATTAATTAATTGGATTAGATTGATTGATAACATGCTTGTGTGAATACTTGATTGTGATGCATGAATAATGTATATCAGACGGATATTAGAAGGGTGGGGCAATTTTAGAAATTGTTGTAATAAATTTGGAATTTATTTATATTGGACCTGCGTGTCCAGCCTTATCACCTCCATATTCTTTTTATTCTCTTCTCACCTATTCCCCTCAATGTAAATGAGGTTTCTTTAGAAGTGTAGTGTAACGGGTAGAAGTAAATACATGTGCTAGCGGGAGAGAGAAAGGGAGAGATTTGATCTAGGATCAATGTGTAAAGTATCCATCCGTATATCATTATTATTTTATTCATATGCGCTTTATTATGTGTTTAGAATGCATGTTTAAGGGTGTATGATGATGAGACCTTAACAAAGATAATAAATTGGTTGCCAATTTGCACGTGAAAAACCCTCACAAAATATTAAGCGTATTTCCTTCCATTGAGTGATTCTCACTCGAGATCCGAGACTGGCATTGGCTTGTTGGCCAAAGTCAAGGCTTTTTTCCGTCGAGGATGTGTTTGAATCACGAAGGTTTTGTTCAATATTGGTGTCTTGTCCAATTTGTGGTTTGTTGGCCAAAGTCAATACCACTTCTTGTCCATCGACATTGATTACGAAGCTTTCCATGGTCAATGGGTCGCGTTTAACTGGGATCACTAATTTTCTTGTGCCAAAGCCAAGGCTTAGTTGATTCAGAGGAAAAAGTTTAGGTAATACATTGGATGTATTGGCATATATAAGATATATGTTTCGGACTTGGATGTCCCCCTACCGGATCTAGAATTGGAATGGATCCAATCGATCTTAGAGATCTACCTAGTTAATTATCATACAATTTATTGGCCAAAGTCAAGATTGTGTGATATTTAACGGAATCCAAGCCCACTAGGAAACACGGTTTCCCGAGTACTCGACAGAGGGTTAGAGGCTCGCCGAAAAATAGTGGGAGGCAAGAATTGAATTTGCAATATTCGTTTAATTACTTGCCATACGCGCTCAAAATAAATATCATTCGTCAAACAAATTAAATGTTAGTTGGACTAATATTTAAATCGTTGTTTTAATTAACAGTTGTACTGTATTCAAACGATTCATTTATAGTTGATTTTATAATTGGATTATAGTAATCAATATAATTGATTTTAATCTATTAAAAGTATAGTTGATTATATAGTTGGACTATAGTAATCATTATATTAAATAGTACTTGAAATCGTTGATTAAATAGTTGGACTATTAGAACCAAGATAAAAATGAAAGATTGACATTTAAAACATAATCATATGGAAAATATATTTAAATGGCTTAATTTTCAAATTGGGAATAAAGTTTCAAGATGGTCCTGGAAAAATAATAAGTTACTTTATTTGATAACATAACATATTATGCCTAAGCCCGGAGTTAAGCAAATAGTAGAGCATAATCTTTGGAAGATTTATGTAATGATAACTTTAGTGCTTAATCCATTAAACTTGTCAGTAGACTCCTTAATTTTTGAATCAGAATTAAGGATTAGATCCTTAAAGTATGATAATGAAATTGATGGATTTTCATAGATATATAATTAGATTTTAGAAGTACTAAATTGCAATTAATAACTCTTGGAGAGTTAAAGACTATTCTCAAGGAGACAAAGTCAAAATTTGCAATAAGGCAAGTAGCGCAAGGCGCACCTTACTTCTATATTCTAGAAACCCGAGGCTTGGCCAAAGGCTACAGGAATGTGCAAAGGGCAAAGGCAAAATCATTATAATCTTCTGGGAAGATAAATGACATATCCCAAAATGTCTGCCTAAATTGTGGTAAACGGGATCGCGGAAGCGTGACTGCCATTTGGATAAAACAGACATGAAGGAATTGAAGACGAGCAAGGCTCTGACTTCAAATATGTTTTTCATAATTATGTTCACTACTAGTATTTAAATTAGATTTTAAATACTAAGTGTGATACATAAATATATACTGATTTTCAGAATCTTCTATGAGCAGGATACTGACTTCAGATTGAGATTAATCTGTGAATTGGAAATGGGACAAAAGTCGTGTTTCAACCGTAGATACCTAAGTTTATGAACTACCTTAGGGTATGTACTTAAATTAGGAAACTGTTATAATGTAACTAGTTTGACTAGAAACATTATCTTTATATCAGTGTTTAACCCGCTGCGGGTGAACCTTTATATTCTAGAACACTAAAGTGTTTTTTATATAAAGATGATATTGAGATAAACACATTAGATATGAATAACAGAATTTATATTTTGTATATAAATAAATCTCAAATATATATAACATGACAAACAAATAGCTCAAAACTGATTTGATCAGATGAAACTTAATTATGGCTTTGTTGTCTATGACACAATTAAACAAGACTCGTATATCCACACTTTTGAAGAGTGGATACTAGGACTATTTTGATTCCAATCAAATAAAGTCTAAGAATCTAGTTTATAGGGCAAAATGCCTAAAACACTATTTACTTGGTAAAAGTACAAATGCCACCAATCTGTTAGCCCTAGTTCATTGTGAAGCAAGTGGGCCCATGTCTAGCTAGGTTAGAGGTGGATATGAATATTTCGTGACCATTACGAATGTGGCATCACGTTGTGGTTATGTGTTTCTTTTGAAGAACACAAATCGGAAACTTTTATAGTTTCGACACGAAATAGACAAACAGACCGGCTAAAGTATAAAATCATCACGGTTAGACCATGATGAAAATACTTAAGCAATAAGTTTCTTATATACTTGAAAGAGTATAGTATTATTTCAATGGGGACTCCTCACGGAACACGTCATTTTGACGGTGTGTCCGAATGGATAAACTGAATTTTTTTAGACATATAAGGTTAATCATGAGTCGCTCTGAGCTACCATTTCCTTCAACGGATAAGCATTAACAGTGCATAACTTATTTTGAATAAGGTTCCATAAAAGTCTGTTTGACACATATCATATTAGATATGAACAGGAATGAAACCAGGTTTCTCATTCCTGAATATTTGGGTATGCTAGGCATATGTTTGGATGATACCAAACTAAAAACCCAAATTGGATAAGTGCCAATTGTAGGTTATCCTAGGGATACCAAAGTATAGTACTTATACAAACTCACTAGAGAACAATTTAATTGTTGCTCACCATGCGGTTTTCCTAAAAGGAATACCGATATGCAGTGGTAAGTGGGAGGATAGTAAAACTCGATGAAAATCGGAGTAATACTATTCCAGGCACCTATTCCTAATGGAACATAAATAGTTCATCAAGGATGAAACTATTCTAATAATCTTCGAATACACAAGAACCACGTATGTCGGAGAGAGTCAGAAAAAAACCTGGGGTATGGGTTTCTGATCTCACCTCATAAAGATGTCTATCTTATTGAGGTATACCAACTAACTACGTATGAGGAAGTGATACAAGGTATCGACTCCCTATTATGACAAAGTGTCATGAATCCGAAATGGATTCCATGTATATCAACAAGTTTGGATACTATTTGATGTACCGCAAGGCATTGTGCCTATTGGTACTATATAAGTCTTCAAGGAAGACATACATGGATAGCAACATACCAATGTATAAATCTAGGCTTTTAGCGGAAAAGTATCGTTATCAACATTGTGTTGATTACGATTCAACCTTTTACCTGTTGCCACAGTAAATCTATTTGGATAATGCTTGCTAATGTTGTATGTTTCATTTATGAAATATGACAGCTGGAACGGCAAAATTGCTTTCCTGAAAAGGAAACCTTTTGGAGGATGTTTATAATATCCTGTCGGTTTTTTCGCACTAAAACTAGCAAACAAGGTTTGCGGGTTATTCCATCCATGTTTGGATTGAAGCAAGTATTGAGTTTATTGGAATTATCGTTTTGATGTAATCATAATGATTTATGATTTAATTCAAAATGAAATGATTCTTGTGTATATAAGGAGGTTAGTGGGAGCTCACTGACAATGGCTGTCCTATAAATAATGATAATATATGTCATTTCTTGGAAATGATATTCCCATAAAAATAATCGGTGAAAGCTTGGCTTTCATGAAAAACTCTCCGAGAATTCGTACATTGAAAAATGTACGTTACCTGATGTCTCATACGCTTTGAGCATATGAAGTCACAAACAGGCCAATCCAAGTGATAGTCACTGGATTGATATTAAGAACATCCGTTAGTATCTTAGAGAACTAAGGATGCTGTCTTAATCTGTGGAGAATGAGAACTTGAAGTGACTGGGATCACTACTGCAAGTTTCCTAAACCGATAAAATGACTATAAGTCGCAAACGGTAATACAAAGTTTGAATAACGGTACAGTGAGCTGGAAATCTTCCAAGCAAGATACTGTTACCGTATAAACAACAAATGCGGGTTATTGCTGCAGCTGAGGCGGCAATAGAAGCAATTTGGTTCGATAACAAATCTAATTAGATTAGATATAATTCTGTTAGCAGCTGAGCTAGGCGTCAGCACAGGCTAAAGAATTAATGGTCTCATCAATGATCCAGATATATAATTCGATATTCATCTGATTCGTTCGGATCATACATCGTGGCGATATGATGATCGAATAAATCGCATAAGATGATAATCATGCAAATCCGCTGACGAAAGCTTTTCTCAGTATTTTGAGCCAACCGTACATAGTTTGGGTGTCAGGCACTCGAGTGACTGGCTATAGGCCAAGTGGGAGATTGTTGGACAATTATGACCCATAGTGTCACTATTTGTACATATCATAGTGTTCTTGTACAAATTAACTATGTGACAAAGGAGATTGCACTCTTATCATTTGTGATTAGATCACCTAGATATATAAATGATAGGAGGTCCCTATTATTTGTTCCTGGATTGAGAATGATATGAGACGGTATCAGTCCACGAAGGATAAATCATTAAATATCCATAGTCAGAGTATTGTCGAGATTGGACATCGATAAATGCGTAAAAGACTAGTATTACACTTGTGCGTGTTGTGAGGGCACAACGACATAGTTCTCATATATTGGGGTATAGGATACTCATGAAAGTGTAATAGGAGGTTGTGTTTTACCAATGGTATGGGAAACAGCTTCGCTCTAAATAGACCCCTTTGGAATTCCATTAGTAGTATGACTATGTGTCTATGGAAGTCTGAAATCAGGGTAGGTGTATTTGGTCTTAACCTGAGACTTGCACCGCTAATACTTGCGACAATCAATAAACTTTGGTTGCGGTCGTCTAGGACTTTAATAGGTTCTGTGTACGCCAATGCTAGGTATATTGAGAATCGTAGTGTATTGGGTGTGATGTCAAGACGGAAGTATCACTCCAGTCATAGTGGAGATGATTGTCACGTAGGATACAGGACTGGTTCTCTTAAATGCTGCAGCTATCGCGATATTATGACAAGGTTATGTATATCTGATTATAGAGACTAGTTACCAGACATTCGACATGTACTTCATACGGGGCAGACAGAATTCCAGCCCCAGACCTAGCACGTGATTATCAGATACTGGATCGACTTACACGATACCACGTATACTACGCCTGATATAGATCGTTTATTCTTGTAAGCATGTTTCTGGAAAATTGGGTAGGCACGGCGTTTTGCTAGAAGCCAACCTTGTCTTTTGAATTGGTGTAAACGTAGTACTAGGTACTTACGTGTTAGGATAGTCCGACGACCCGATTTACTGCCAACATATCCGGGGATCTCATGGGTCGCTTCCCGAAGATTCACCGATGACGTATGACTCGCACTTTTATTAATCTAGGATTAATTCATGATGAGAGAAAAATTAATCTGGGATTAATTACAGAGATATTTTATCTGGGATAAAATATCAATTAAAGAGAGAGAACGATTAATTTGGAACTAATCGATTAAATAATATATTTGATATATTATAAGAAATTGGATTTCAACGCGGAATTAAAATTAGAATTAATTCGTTAGCGACATGAATAGTGATTTCACTAGGTATAATCATTTAATTGCGTCGCAACAGAAAATTCGTTAATTTGGAATTAGCGAACCCGAGCCCGGGATTGTTTGCGAGCGCATTCGCATTTCGAATTCGAGTGCGGCACGCAACTCACATCAAGCGTCAAATCATTAGTCACTTCAAGCCTCAAATCACTTGTCACTTTGAGTGACGTGACTTCACAAGTTTATTGATTGAATGATGTGAATAGTGATAGAGTGGTTGGGAAAACTTTATGCCATTTGACTTTTGGAAATAGAAAATGGTAAATGTTTTTGGAAAATTAAAAAATACAAAGGTATATTAGATACATAATTTCCCTCTCTCACCAACCAATCGGTCTCTCTCTCTCTTTTCATTTTGGAGCCAAAACTCCTTCATCTCTCACACGGTCAAGGACCAAAATTCTTGCTTCTGTTTTCTACAGTTTGCCGAGAATGATGGAGAAGAAATGGAGTGGTTTTTGTGGCAAAAATCACCTAGTGTTAGCACACAAATGAGTCCATACAAAGGTTATAGGGAACTCACTACATGAGCAAGGAATCCACACAAGCTTGGAGCTTCCATGGAGGACATCAATGGCTTAAAATGGAGGAAGAAAAACAGTGGACTGCCGAGCTTCATGGAGGGCAGAAAATCAGTTTTTGTTCTTCGTAGCATCCAATCTGTTCGATGTGATTATGATTCCGCCATACTTTGTTGTGTATTCATACTTGTTTCTTGCTTGATAATGATCCTTGGGATGTTTAGAAAACACCAACATGATTTAGAGACAATAGATATCTACTTATTTATGGGCCTAAGTTAGTCTAACTTAATATTATTTAATTTTAGACCAAATTTTTCCTTTGTTTATTAACTAGGCCTAACAAAATTAAAAGAAGTAAAAGAAAAAAGCCCATGACCCAACAAACTAAATTGCCTAGACTTCTCTAGAAAATGGGTTTAGTAAATGGTGAGAAAATATAAAAAAAAAAAAAACAAATGGTGAAAATCTTGTTATTCATTTTTTTTGTCTTAGTCGTGAGAGTGAGAGAGAGAATGAGAGAAAGTTTACAATTTTCTTGGCAAAAATTTGAAGCTTAACAAGAGTAATCCATCCAAATAAACCTAAGAAGAAGAAAAAGAAGATTAAATGGCATTATTAGGGAATGAGGAGGTTGATTAGAGGTAAGAAACATTTGACCCAAATTTTTAAGTTGTGAATTATGAAGTTTAGGTGTTGGTAGTATGTTGAGAATGTGGTAGTATTATGATTATTCGAGGTTGTTGGTTTAGAAATTCATGTTTGGAAAAACCTTTGATTTTCTATTATAGTTAGGGCATTATGTAATGATATAGGAAATCTTGGTGTTGTTGGGATGTTGGAAATATAATATGATGATAATTTTTTTGCTGGAAGTGCTAGTGATTGTGTTGAAATGAGGTTTGGGGGTTAACCATGGAAGAAACACATTATGGTTCTGGAAACAATGAAGCATCGCGACGCAAGCTTCACATCATGATGTGCATGAGGTAGAAGCCTGGATTTGGGACGATGAAGTCGCTTCGCGACGCAGATGGGCCAGCGTCGCGACACGTACCCAAAACTAGAATTTTTTTCTAAAGTCGCAATGCATGACTAAAAGTTAAAATTTTATTTGTTTTTTATTTCACCCAAAGGGGTAAAGCACATTCTAAGAATTTAATTTAATTTCGAACCCTATTTGTAACTTATGTTCTAACTCAGCTTATTCCAATAGATATTTGACAGGAGCCGCATTTTCCCCCACCGATGTGAAGCAGAGTTGACCGGACATTCAAATCTTTGAGTGGAGATTTTTCTTTTAAATTGATTTATATTTACTTTTGAAATTGATTTTTATTTACTTGTTATTGATTGAGATTTATTTTTAAATGTTTAGGGCATTAGCTTTATTGAATTATCAGTTATTTCTTATGTAAGGAAGTTTTAGAAAATTTTAAGATATTACAGCATGAGTTTCTATGTTTTTCGAGGCATGGGGAAAAAACCCACCTCAGCTCTGACTTATGGAATTGACGGACAGGGAATGTGTGCACACGTAGTTCAGGGCTAGGGGGACGGCGATACGTAACGCCCCTAGACCCTAGTTTCATATTCAGGTAGAAGCATTGGATCAGCACTGCCGGCTCTAGTTCAGTGGCTTGGGGGACGGCGATACATAACAACCCAAGACCACTAGTTAGGCGTATGGGGGAACGGCGATACGTAACACCCCAATGCGTAAGGTTTTCTATAGTACCAGAGATTTATACATAAAGTATTTTAGAAAAAGGATTTCTCAAGTTTAAAAGAAAAGAACCAGTTTTCAAACAAAGATTTCATAAACGTTTTAAAATTAAATGATTTTAAACAACTGTACCTATTTAGTTTCTTGTTTTTGTAGCTCAACTCACTGAGTTCCATATGACTCACCCCCACCATTTCTCAGTTCTTTTACATGATTCGTCTTTTGGTAAGCCACATGCTACTTTTGGAGACCCAGCTCGAGGACAAGTGTTACACTACAGTCACTAATCATGGGGTCCATCCCTCCAGACCTATATTCATATAGAATGTAGTACTATGGGATGCAATTTTTTCTGTATCATTGACATGTTATGATGATGTATACATACTATATATATATTAGATACTTTCAGACATGTATATATATATATATATATATATATTCACAAGGAACCCACTTGGATTCGAAATCCAAGCAAACCCCAAGCAACGGACGGAACCCCAAGAACCGCGAAATGATTTTGTAGAAACAAAACCCTTCCAAGGCCACAAAGAAGACCCACAAAGAACTTGCCCTTGAGAACCTTTAAGATGAATCCTTGCAGTGTTTTGCTAGCAATGGAGACGCCACTAAGTGTGCCAAACTTAGATAAGTCGATTCAAACTTGAAAAGGGGAATTCCTCCCTTACATTAATTCGGCCATAGCCAAAGCTTTAAGCTTTTGAGTTTACAAAATTCGTTGGTTCCTCAAATGAAGAAGAAAGTAAGCTTAAATAGTGTTACAAAAAGAAACCCTAAAGGCAAAAAGACAATAATGCCCATAAAAACGAAATTACACAAATATCAAGTCTTTAAGTCTTTAAATGCCTAGAAAGCTTTATTCTAAACTGATTTGGGCCAAGTGAAATGGTTTTGGGCCCTTTCCATCGAAGCCCACATGCATCTCTATTTGTTTGTTGCAGTCGGCCATAAAACTCTGAACTAATCCCGCCATTACTTCTTTGAGTCTTTTGGTCCTCTGCCTCGTAATTGGCCCTTCTGGTACTTGTAATGCGTCCTTTGGTTTGTTGTCGGCCTGGATCATGTCATCCCCTCCCTCTTGAAAAGGATTCGACCTCGAATCTGTACCTGCATCAAAAGGAGTTAAGTCAGAAACATTAAATGTAGCAGACACATTGTACTTACCTTGTAAATCCAGCTTGTATGCATTGTCATTAATCCGTTCCAAAACTTGAAATGGACCATCCCCTCTCGGTTGTAGCTTAGATTTACGTTGTTCAGGAAATCTCTCCTTGCGCATGTGTATCCAAACCCAATCTCCAGGCTGAAATACCACACGCTTTCTTCCCTTATTAGCATGAGAAGCATATTGCTCATTCTTTCGTTGTATTTGCTCTCTTGCTTTCTCATGTATGTGCTTCACCAAATCGGCTTTCCTTTTTCCATCTAACCCCACATGCTCATCAACAGGCAAAGGTAACAAATCCAATGGAGTTAGTGGCTGAAAACCATAAACAATTTCAAAAGGTGAAAAAGATGTAGAAGAATGAATGCTACGATTATATGCAAACTCAATAAATGGCAAACAATCTTCCCAACTCTTCAAATTCTTTCCAACTATAGTGCGTAATAATTGAGATAAAGTCCTATTAACTACCTCTGTTTGTCCATCAGTCTGTGGATGACATGTGGTAGAATACAATAGTTTGGTGCCTAGTTTAGCCCACAACACCTTCCAAAAATGGCTAAGGAACTTAACATCTCTATCTAATACAATACTCCTAGGTATACCATGGAGTCGCACTATGTCTCTGAAAAATAAATCTGCAATGTTTGTAGCATCATCGGTTTTATGACATGCAATGAAATGAGCCATTTTACTAAACCTATCAACTACAACAAAGATTGAATCTCTACCCCTCTTTGTCCTAGGCAAACCTATCACAAAATCCATCGATATATCAACCCAAGGTTCACTAGGTACAGGCAAATGAGTATACAAACCATGTGGCATTAATTTAGATTTAGCATGCTTACATGTTAGACACTTATCACAAATACGCTCAACATCACGTTTCATTTTAGGCCAATAAAAGTGCTCATGTAAAATAGCTAAAGTCTTAGTAATCCCAAAATGCCCCATCAAACCTCCCCCATGCGCTTCCTTCACAAGCAACTCACGCATACTACAAGCAGGAACACACAACATGTTCGCTTTAAATAAGAATCCGTCATGAATGTAAAACTTTCCAACAGATGACTTTGCACAAGTAGCAAAAATCTCACCAAAATCAGAATCACACTCATATAATTCCTTAATCAAATCAAATCCCAACATCCGTGCATGCATTGAAGTAAGTAAAACATACCTGCGAGATAATGCATCGGCCACTATGTTTTCTTTACCTTGCTTGTAGCGTATAACATATGGAAATGACTCAACGAATTCCATCCACTTTGCGTGTCGCTTATTCAGCTTACCTTGACCCTTCAGGTGTTTTAATGATTCATGGTCGGTGTGGATCACGAACTCTTTAGGCCACAAGTAGTGCTGCCATGTCTCAAGTGCTCTCACAAGCGCATATAACTCTTTGTCATACGTGGGGTACCTCAAAGCTGCTCCATTCAGCTTCTCACTAAAATAGGCTATTGGCCGCTTTTCTTGCATGAGAACTGCTCCAATACCCAACCCTGATGCGTCGCACTCAATCTCAAATGTCTTCTCGAAGTTGGGTAGTGCTAAAATGGGTGCACTGCATAACTTCGCTTTAAGGTCCTGGAATGCTCGCTCTTGCGCCTCGCCCCATTGAAAACCAACAGTCTTCTTTACTACCTCAGTCAATGGCGCGGCAATGCTACTGAAGTCCTTGACAAATCTCCTATAGAAGCTCGCTAACCCATGAAAGCTTCGGACTTCTGTCACTGTAGTTGGTGTAGGCCATTCCTGAATTGCCTTTACCTTCTCCACATCTACCTCGATGCCATCTGCACTCACAACAAAGCCAAGAAAAACAATTCTATCCATGCAAAATGTGCATTTGTCAGAGTTAGCATACAATTGTTCTTTTCGTAAAACATCAAGTACATGCTTCAAATGCATCACATGCTCATCTACTGTTTTACTGTAAACTAAGATGTCATCAAAATAAACCACAACAAATTTACCTAAAAATGCACGCATAACATGATTCATCAATCTCATAAATGTGCTAGGTGCGTTTGAGAGACCAAATGGCATAACTAACCATTCATACAAGCCATATTTAGTCTTAAATGCAGTTTTCCACTCATCTCCCTCTCTCATGCGAATTTGATGGTATCCACTCTTTAAGTCAATCTTACCTAAAATTTTGGAACCATGCAATTCATCCAACATGTCATCTAGTCTAGGAATGGGGTGACGATACTTTACCGTAATATTGTTGATAGCCCGGCAATCAACGCACATACGCCACGTCCCATCTTTCTTAGGAACTAGAAGTACTGGTACTGCACAAGGGCTCATGCTTTCCCTTACATACCCCTTACCCATCAATTCCCGTACTTGCCTTTGTAGCTCCTTTGTCTCCTCGGGATTGCTCCTATAAGCCGGTCTGTTAGGAATGACTGCTCCAGGTATGAAGTCTATCTGGTGCTCAATACCTCTAATGGGTGGAAGCCCACTAGGTATGTCCTCTGTGAGTACGTCACTGTAATCCTGCAAAAGAGATGAAATAGACACAGGAAGCAAAGGGTCAGCGTTAGTAAAATAAATATGAGGCTCCTTATAGACTAACAATAACATGAGCTTGCTAGCCTTGAACGCTTTTCTCGCTTCACCCTCACCCATGTAGAAACTCTTTTTAACTCTCCCTTTTGTTTCCCTCTCACGTTCACTCACACTCCCCTTGGGAACTCCCACGGCCTTGGCCTTATTTTTCTCACCAGATACACCACTCTCACTAGTCTCACCCAAGGTGGTGTTTCCTTTCGCTCTCTCTTTGTCACGCTCAAGTTGCAACTTAACCTGATCGTCATGGACTTGTGCAGGTGTAAGTGGATATAATGTAATGGGTTTTCCCTTATGCTGGAAAGAGTACTTGTTCTTGAACCCATCATGAATAACCTTCTTATCAAACTGCCACGGCCTGCCCAAAAGAATATGTCCTGCATGCATCGGTATCACATCACATAGGACATCATCTGTGTATGGCCCAATGGTAAAGCTCAACAGTACCTGCTTTGTCACACTTATCTCCCCACAATCATTTAACCACAAAAAAAAACAGAATCAAGAACCAACAAGGACTGAAACGAAAATAACAAAGAACAAACACACCAAAAACAGATCCAGAAATAAACAAAACAAAAAAACAGAAACAAGATCCAACAAGAACTGAAACGAAAATAACAAAGAACAAGAGAAAAATAGAATCAAACAAAAGGAAAGATAGAAAAATCAGACCTTGGAACCCTGAGCTCTGATACCAAATGACAAGGAACCCACTTGGATTCGAAATCCAAGCAAACCCCAAGCAACGGACGGAACCCCAAGAACCGCGAAATGATTTTGTAGAAACAAAACCCTTCCAAGGCCACAAAGAAGACCCACAAAGAACTTGCCCTTGAGAACCTTTAAGATGAATCCTTGCAGTGTTTTGCTAGCAATGGAGACGCCACTAAGTGTGCCAAACTTAGATAAGTCGATTCAAACTTGAAAAGGGGAATTCCTCCCTTACATTAATTCGGCCATAGCCAAAGCTTTAAGCTTTTGAGTTTACAAAATTCGTTGGTTCCTCAAATGAAGAAGAAAGTAAGCTTAAATAGTGTTACAAAAAGAAACCCTAAAGGCAAAAAGACAATAATGCCCATAAAAACGAAATTACACAAATATCAAGTCTTTAAGTCTTTAAATGCCTAGAAAGCTTTATTCTAAACTGATTTGGGCCAAGTGAAATGGTTTTGGGCCCTTTCCATCGAAGCCCACATGCATCTCTATTTGTTTGTTGCAGTCGGCCATAAAACTCTGAACTAATCCCGCCATTACTTCTTTGAGTCTTTTGGTCCTCTGCCTCGTAATTGGCCCTTCTGGTACTTGTAATGCGTCCTTTGGTTTGTTGTCGGCCTGGATCATGTCATATATATATATATATATATATGTGTGTGTTTGTTTCTTGATCTCGCACGTAAGTTTATTTCAAATTATTAAGTTTGCATGTGTGGATATTTATAAATCTGCATAGCATTAAGATAAAAGTAAGCGTTCTATTGCATGATTTAGAGGCTTAGACGACACTGGGATCTGTTGCTTGTCGGTAACGTACCCGTACTGGGATGTTACAAAGATGGTATTAGAGCATGATCAAATAAGTCAGTGACTACAGTAAGGGAGTAGCAGTGGCTTGTATATGTAGTATACCTGAGGTACTACTACATATAAGAGGCTGTTCACTCTAGTAACCTTGTCTCGAGTCTTGATACTTATAATCCATTTACATGTAATTGACCACTTTTCTTTCTTAATTTCTTAGATTCCATGTCGTTGAAGGGAAGGACCGGAGTCAGAGGTAGACCCAGGCGTGGAAGGGCGTCTCAGGGCATAGATCCGGATAAGATATCAGTAGCACCTCCCCTGAGCCAGATAGGGGGCAGGGAGTGGAGTCTGTTCATGAGAGTGGTGTAAGGGAGGGAAGAGCAACACCGGTGGTTTAGCCTAATGACCCAGTCATTACGGGTTTATAGCAGATTCCGCAGTCAGTAGCAGTTTTAGCCCAGTTGGTTACCCATCACCAGCAGCCACTAGGCCCGGAGCCGAGAGCTGCGGAACCCACAATTCATGTTCCACCACCACTAGTTGGAGTATCAATGGCTCACCAAACAGTAGTTCCTCCAAATATACCAGACCTTACTACATTCTGAACCGGACCTTCTGTTATGCCTCTTAAGCCACCTCCAGTGACGGTTCAGGTTATACAACGATAAGAGCTACTGGTATCTTTACATGACTTCTGGAAGCTTCATCCTCCCATGTTCTTGGGAGTAGAGACCTCTCATGATCCTTGTGGTTTAATTGAGGAATCAGATCGAATATGTACATCTTTGAGGTGTTCTTCGGAGAGATCGGTGGAGTTAGTTAGTTTCTTGTTGAGGGATGTCGCCAACACCTGGTTTATGTCTTTTCGAGATGGTCGGCAATGAGATGCTCCTCCTCTGACATGGGTTGAGTTCAGTACAACTTTCTTGTCAAGATTTTTTCCACAAAGTATCATAGACGCCAGAGCCCGAGAGTTTGAACATCTGGTACAGGGCGATCAGATGACAGTTTCCGAGTATGATATATGATTTACACGATTGTCTCGATATGCCCCATTTTTAGTCATTACAGAGGAAATGAAGGTGAAGAGATTTGTAAATGGGCTTCGAGATTACTTATTTCACTCCATTCACTTCACAGAGGCCACTACCTACACTCAAGTTTTTTATGATGCATTGCGATTTGAAGCGCGGGCCAGAAAGAGACAAACAAATAGAGAGTCTCTAAAGAGACCTAGATCAGAGAAGAGGGCTCGACCACAACAGAGTGGCCCTAATAGACATCAGCATATGTCAGCTCCGTCTAAGGCACGCAAAGATATGGGTTCAGTTCAAGGAGGTCAGGATCGTAGACTGTCTTAGAGTGTTGCCTCTCGTGCAGTTTCTTCTCCCTCAGTAGCCCAGCCTAGGCGAAGCCCATCATTATGTTCAATTTATGGATGAGCTCATTCTGGGACTTGTCGATATGGGAGTAAAGGTTGTTATTAGTGTGGACAAATGGGCTATTTGAAAAGAGACTATACGGTACCAGCAGAGCAGCTTCCATCTTTCAGTGCCGCCCCATCTACACCCCAGCCACAGCGTAACAGAAGTGTAGGAGGAGGATAGCAGAGGCCAATGAGTAGAGGACAGACAGTAAGAGGAATGGGGCAATCAGTTGGTGATCGAGGACAAGTTTCCTCCAGCAGAGTTCATGTCAGGGTGTATACCCTCATCCCCAAGAGGCGCAGGCATCCAATGTAGTTGTCAAAGGTACATTGCTGATCAATTTTGTACAAGCGAGGGTGTTATTTGATTCGGGTGCTATACATTCTTTTGTTGCAGTGTGTTTTGTCACTCAGACGAGTAGTGTAACATCCCTCCTTAGCAGCAATGTTACCGGCAGGAGACAGGCTAAACCCATCTCCATAAGCCTCTGATTCTAGAAAAATTTTGGCATGATGTATTCGTAACATCATGCAACCTGGGCTATAGCCAGCATCCATATACAACATAAACATAAAATATCGGCCTCAGGCCGGCATCTCAACATCAATGCAATCTAAGAGCCCAACTAAAATGTTATGCAGACACAAAGACATAATACAACCAGGGCCCCGTGCCCGAAATTACGTATAAACAAAAAGTTTTACAAAATACACTTTATACAATTCAATTCTCTACAACTAGACTTATTACAACTTGACTCTGATACTCCCAAGACCTGGTGACTGGCTGACTGCAACGCTGTTATCCGGCTCCTAAAGCTCTGGTGTATGTGGTTGACCGATCAGGTCACCAACCTGCAAAACTAAAACACTATTATGGTGTGAGTCATAAGACTCAGTAAGTAACTATGCCCATTCCTTGAGCTGCAAACACACACAAGATCTGAATTCTGTTTCTACATTAACTTGAGCTAGTATTTACTCCTAACTATTATATGCAACTTTACTATAAATTCCTTTTAATCTGGTCATATATGCATTAAATCTTGTTTACTATTCATCTTTTCATACATCCATAATATACTTGTCAAGTTCCTATATCTCTAGTTATCAAATCAATTTCCATTACGCTTCTGCTGCGCTATTCTAATATCTTATTACTTGCCTAGTTAGCTTTTCATATTCTAGTTCAGGCATTTATTATAATTATCTTTCTTTTATTTCATTGAAATATCATCAAATCGGATTTATGAGATATTCTTCCTATTAAACAATCATCAACCGTATATACATATATATATATATATATATAATCATATTATCGTACATTACCATTCACATGAAATTTCTCATATGAAAACATACAATTTATATCAATATCAATCATATGCCAATACGAATCACACATGCATATGGATGTAATAATGCTATCTTGCATTAATATGAGCTGTATACAACTCAAGTAATATCTAAAGTATATGATCTGCAAACATAATTTGTAAACTAAATTCTACTTAACCATGCCATGCTTCTATAATACATGAAAACCTTTTCCGAAACACTTTTTTCTGAAAACTTCTTTCTAAAAACTCTCTTTCTGAAAACTTTTTACTGAAGCCTCTATTTATAAAACTTATGTCTGAAATCATGCTTTGAAAACTGATGGTACTCGAATCTAGTTTCTGAAAGTTGTTTACTGAAAATTGTTTACTAAAAACTGAGTTCTGAAATCTGAATACAGAAAATCTGAAAAACTATGTACTGAGAGTCTGAAAACTGAAAACTGCTCTACGTCCAGGACCATAACTCAACTGGACATCTCTCTGCACCCAGGACCTTAACTCAACTGGGCGTACTCGATACCCAGGACCATAACTCAACTGGACATCTCTGAAAATCAAGATTTCAGGACCCTGTAGCCCCTAGTCCTGCTCGAGGATCTGAGAGCGTCCCCTCAGTCCTCCACATGTGCACATGCGTCTATATCCGTCAATTCCAAATTATCTGTCAATTCCGAACTGTATCTCAAGTTACATACTGGGGTGAGTTTTTACCTCATGCCCCGAAAAACATAAAACCATGTTCTGTTTCTCAAAACTAGAAAAAAATATTATCTGAAAATACATTTCTTTCAAAAGAAAAACTTTTTGGAATCTCTTCTTTAAAACACCTTGAATCTCAAAAATCATTCTGATATTATGATGTAAGCACATGCATATGTTCATGCACTCTATGAACTAGTGATATATGTATCTTATTCATTATATGCTTTTATCATGCATGCTCATGTTTACTCATTCATTTACATACCCAGTGGTCTTTTATAGACATATAATACACCTTCTACAATAATAGGTTTATTAAGGCACTTCACAAACTTATTACTAACACAAATTATTCTTATTTTATGCATTAGAAAATTTTAATTTCTCATCTTCTGCTTTTCTATCATTACCAATATTCAAAATTACAGGATACTATATGTGCTTCATACCTTAATTTTCAATACATTATAAACTTACAGTCCCGCCTCTCAATATTCAACCATGGTCGACACACTCACTCCATTAAACTATTTCAAAGATTCAAGACATTTCTTGTACATGATAGTCATCCTAAAATTGATTTCACTTTAGGTATTAATTCATACTTCATTATTATCTCATGACACCTAACTTATGCGAATATTTTACTAATCAAAAGAGACATTTATCACTTACTTCTAAATTACACTAATCCTTCAAATTATTATCTTATTAGTCGACTAATCATTATTCTCGAAATAAAACGAACAAAAGAACTAAACTATCCTGTTATTATTTAAATAAGTTGCATCATTAATCGTTACATAAGTACTATTCTTAACCCAATTTCTCTTTTTTCTCCTTAGCCAAAACTAATAACTTTTATTCTCTCCACCGTTTCTCTTTTATTTCCAATTTTTCAACTAATCATCTTTACATCTTCATGAAATAACACTACTGTCATGATAGATTATCAATCATGAATTTCTCCTAGGGGCCAAAATCCCTTTATTGCTCAACCATGACATCCTAATGTACAACAATTCATAAACCAATTGATCTCCTCACTCCTCATCAAAGCACTTAATATAATGCATCATTTATTCCTTAATCCAATATTTTTATCCAAAAGAACATTCAGGGCCAAGAACTATATACCTTCAAATTTCAAAATTTTATGTATTCAAGCAGAACCAAAATCCACATATTTTCTCCCTACATCAACCTACGCCGCTGCCACCACTTTCCATTAGTGTCGAAATCTTGATTTTCAGATTTTATTTGCACAAATCATTTATATATATTATATATATCATTATTTACTTATTAATTTTTCCAAATTAACCAACTAATAAACTATTATCCTCGTTCCAAAATCCCCAAATTTTCTAGAGGTTTAGGTGTTTTTCCCCAATTTGGATAATCTTTCCTAATCTTATCAATTTCAAATTTTTTTATCAATTTCATACTAAATGTCGAATTTTGATAACTTTTAATTCATTCCAAATCCATTTTCAGATTCAATTTCAGAATTTAAATTTGATCCTCAAATGACAAAACCAACCAGTTCTCGAAGATGTGATGAACATAGTTACTTACCAATTAGGTCTTTCTTTCTCTTGGTTTCTTTTCATCTTCCTCTGCCTTTCTCATCTTTCTTCTTCTCGACTTCAGCTTCTCTTTCTATTTCCTTCAGTTCTCTCACAGCCTGCCTCTCCTCTCTCTGTCCCCTCGCCGGCGTTCAGAGCTGCACTAGGGCTCACCGGCGACCAGAGACGCAGCCTGGCATCTCCATCTCTCTCAATCTACCTCAACTCTCTCCATTCTTGTTCTGCTGTGTTATTCTTCTTCGAATTTCTTCCTTAATTCTTCTCTACTTCTTCTATTCCTCAGACTTTCTCGATCTCAGCCCTCTCTCTTTCCCTTCATTGTTTCTGCTATTTCCCTCCATCCCTATTCTTTCTCTATTTTCCCTTCTTCTTTCGATTCATTTCTCTTCTTCTTTCATTTTCTCTATTGTTTCATCTCTACCCTCTCCCTCTGTGTGCGTGGGTTGTGTGTGTAACCAGTGTGTGTGAACTAAAGATATGTTTAATTAATTAATGTGTACATGTGTCACGTGTGTGTGTATAGGAGATAAAAATCTAGAGTATATATAATAATTAAATTTTTGTAGAAATATCTAGATTTCTAATTACACTTGTCACTAAATTTCCAATTTAGTCCCTTTAATTTAATTATTATTAACTAATAATTAATTTATTGAAAAGTTCCCATGTAACAATAAAAATTGACCTCGCGTTCAGACTCTGCCTCACGCGGGAAAATAAAATTCACGCAACTTGCTAAAATAATCCGGGATGTTACAAGTAGGGACACCAACACTTTAGATTTCCCTATCATTATAGCCAAGCTAGTAGGAGGCCTCATAGAAGCTACACAGGGTGTGAGACAGTGTTCTATAACATTGATGGTTATAATTGATATGCTGATTTAGTAGTGTTGAGTATATTGAGCTTCAATGTCATTTTAGGGATGGATTGGCTAGCTAAGCACCATGCAGTATTAGATTGTCGGGAGAAGACCGTTACGCTACATGTCCCCTATAGACCAGTAAAAGTTTATCAGGGAGATAGAACTGTAGCGCCTCACAACTTGATATCATCAATGCAGGTATTTAAGCTACTTCAAAAAAGAGAAACATGGGCTATTTGGCATATGTAACGGATAACAGAGTGGGAAATATAGATCTTGAGAAGATCCCGGTGGTGTGGGAATATCCTGATGTGTTCCTAGATGAGTTTCCAGGATTACTCAGGATAGGGAGATCGATTAGTATAGACATACATTATACTAGGAACCTAGCCTATATCAATTCCCCCATACAGAATGGCCCTTGTAAAACTTAGGGAGTTGAAGGCGCAGTTACAAGACTTACTGGATAAGGACTTTATTCGCCCCAGTGTGTCCCCGTGGGGTGCTCCAGTGTTGTTTGTGAGGAAGAAGGATGAGACACTACGATTGTGCATAGATTATCGACAGTTGAATATGGTGACAATCAAGAATAAATATCCACTGCCAAGGATTGATGATCTATTTGATCAGTTACAGGGGGCGCAGTACTTCTCAAAAATCAATCTACGACTGGATTATCATCAATGAAGATTAGGGAGAGTGATGTCCCGAAGATGGCTTTTCGAATCAGATACGGGCATTACGAGTTCTTAGTAATGTCATTTGGTCTGACCAATGCCCATGCATCGTTTATGAATCTGATGAACTGTAACGACCGGGGGTTATTATTCCTGATTGTGACGAACTTGTTGCGAATAGGACAAAGTAATATGAAATAAACTATGAATTGGACTATAATAACATTGGGTTAAGGTTTGAAAAATATCGGTAAATTTCTCGAGGCCCCGAGAAGAAACTGTTCAGTATGCCCTTTTAGCGGAAATCAGTATTTCATGCATAACTTTTTCATACAAACTCGGATTTTTATGAATTCTATATTGTCGGAAAGCTTAGATCAAGACCTACAGGTTTCGTATTAAGCGTTTCCTCAAAATCGAATCGGAAATGGGCCAAAAATGCGAGACAAGATCTCGATGAATAGTGCCTATGGACCTAAATGACAAATATTGTAAACTTCTTCAATCCTCCAGAACATTCTACAATGGTCTTTATCTTTTAAGTCCCACTATAAAAGGGACACTATTCCTTAACACAAAAGAAGAGATGATCGATGGAGAAAAGGGAGGGAAAGAGGAGAGAGCCGAGAGAAGGAGAAAGAGAAGAAATAAAGAAAGAAATAAAGAAAGAGAAGAAGAAAGAAAGAAGAAAGAGGCAAGAGCTTGATTCAATCTTGGAGGTGAAGGAAACCAAGGTAATGAAAGGTAAATAACTTAACCCAAATTTTGTATTTGATGACTTGATAATGATTATACCATTTGTGAGGATAAATTGATGAAATTATTAACTTAGGATAACGAATTGTTGTGTTTAAAGTTGTGAATTATAGTTGTTAAGTTTTTGGGTTCTAATTGTTGATGATGATTTGAAGGAATTAAGATTGAATGGTGATAAATTGTTATGAGATTGTTGATGTATTTGATGGTATAAGAGTACTGGTTCATCATAGGGGTGATTAAGAGAGTATTGGATATGTTTTGGGATAGTTGGGAAGCCTAGAATTGTGGCCTGGGTTCGGAAAAACCCAGAGGGCGTTCGAACGCCCGTCGTACGCGTAGTGAAAATCTGGAATTTTCGATAGAACGTTCGAACGCGTCTTCAAACGGAACTCGAACGAGAGCTCTCTGGAATTACCGTTCGAACGCGTTTCAGAATGCTACTCGAACGTGAGCTCACTGGAATTGTGTTCGAACGCGTGATCAAATGCATCACGAATGAGAACACACTGGAAAACCGAATTCAATTTCTGGATTGTAGACTAAAACCTTGAGATCAATAAGCCACTTAGAGTTCTTTTATGTATAGTATAAGCTTAATGAGGACTTGTTATGATATTATTGGTAAGGAATCCTATGAAATAAACTTTATATTCCGAGATTCTAATCTCATGTCCTTTCTTACATATAGACATATGTCAGGAGCCTCGTTCGACCCCAGACACATAAGGATGCTTAGTGTTCATCACCAGTGCTTTGTGTACACAAAAACCAGTGAGGACACCTTATCTTTTACTTGATTTCTTTATTACTTGTATTTAAATACCAGACTTACTTTTCAGCAAGTTAGGGCGTTAGCCAAATTTGTTTTTATATCATATATGATTTAGCATGTTTTGAGAGGTTTTTATGGAAAACAGATGTTTCAGTTCAAGTTTTATGTTTTATAGAAGATGTTTTATGGTTTTCGAGGCATGAGGTAAAAACTCACCCCAGTATTCAACTACTATTACATATGGAATTGACGGATACGGATAGCATGTGTACATATTGAGGACTGAGGGGACGCTCTCAGATCCTCTAGATGGGCTAGGCAGATGGAGAGATATCACGCCCCTAGACCCCCAGATTTAGAGACAGTTGTGGCATGCTTTGGGGGACGGCGAGACGTAACGCCCCAAAGTCATGGTTTTGCACTTCTGCCTCTGAGATTGGCATATGAGGGGTCGGACGATACGTAACGCCCTCATATGACCGGGTTTTCTGATAGAGACACAGACTACATAGATGATTTCAGATTTTCAGATTATAAAATCTCCAAGTTTTGAAACCAGATTTTCAAAAGGAATTTTCAAAGAAAGTATAGATGTTTTAAAAGCATTTCTAAATGGTTGATTTAAAAGCTGATTATCGGATTACTTAGTTTTTGATTTTAGTCCACTCACTTAGATTGCATAGCAATCTAACCCCCTCCAGTCTTAGTTGTTTTGCAGGTTTTCCAGGAGGACCGGTCGGGAGGATAGATACTGATACAGTCACTGGGGATTGGAGTCCACCAGCATGGAGTCACAAGTATAAGAGTCCTGTTCATGGTCAAAATGTTTGTATACAGTTAAAGTTGTCATGGACACATGGGGTCTATTAAAGCATTGTAATTCAGACGTCATCATGTATGCATATAGAAATAATAAAAGTATTATATGTTGATTTAGTGTGGTTTACATGCATATCATGGCATTGGATTAATTGTAGTACGTACACATAGTTTGAGGCTTAAGGGGTTAGATTAGTTATCCCCTGCCGGTAGCATCTCCCGGACTTGGGGATGTTACAAAGATGGTATAAGAGCATGATCTAGGGAGTCAGTGACTGCAGTGGGCAGAGTGCTGGGGTCTTGTATATGTTGTATGTCCGGGATACTCATATATGAGGCACTACCTCTCCAGTATCTGATCCTCGAGCGAGTCCTCAAAGCTTCTCAGACAGGTTAGTGAATACCTCCTAGCTTCTTGAATTCCTTTCTTTTCCCTAAATGAGGGGTGTTCCATAGTCATCCCAGGTTACTTGTCGAAATTTCGAATAAGCTAAGAAACCAGATGGTTACGTCCCTTAGAAAGGTAAGAAAGATGAGACAAGAAGGAAAGGCATTTAGAAAAACTATATCGGAATGAGATAAGGATAGTTGGAGATGGGAGGAAACAGATGAGCTGAAAGATAAAGTTAAAAGAAAAGAAAAGGAAGAAAGCATAAGATCAGAATACTAAGTATAGTATCAAAACCCATGACACTAAAAGAGAGTAACGAAAGCCTTGAACAAGTAATAGAGTTGACCAGTACGATTAAGATCCTATTCCTACATCAGAAATCTTTTAAGTGATTTCGAAAGACTTAGAAATTCCCTCGTAGATAGTGAACTCCCCAAATAATGAAGAAAGGCCAAAGAGATAAGAGAATAGACCCAGATGCCCAAAAGGGATTCCAGATACCCAGAAGTTTTAAAATTAGTTTGAGACAGGAATGGAAAAGAGATAGAAGGCAGTAAGAAAAGGCTTAAGGATATTCTTCATGAGTAGACAATAATTTAATGATTAGGAAAATTCAGAATGTAGTTGAAGTCTTAAATAAGGCTTAAACGTCGAAGTAGAACCCAAATCACTCTAAGCACCCTTAATCGTGAACCAAACCCCTCAGCATGAAGCAAGAACGACTAGCTATCTTACCTCTAGCAACCCGGTAGAAAGAAAATCTTAAACCGACTACTTTTAAACCTTTCTGTGGCACCGGATCAGAGGGTGCCTTGATACAGCATATCTTACAGAGATAGACGAAAGAAAGAGACCGGATTAAGATTTTATCTAGGGAACTTGTAAGGTAGAAAACCGAGAACTTATTCAGGAGTAAATTCATGAGAATTAAAGAGACAGGGTTTATAAAGAGCACTAGTATGGAAGTGTAAGTAAGATGTCATAATCTAAAATCTCAGCAAAGATAGGAAGTATGGATTTGGGAAACAAAAGTAAGAGGTCGGGTTAATATGGATAGAGGAATAGAAATAAATAAGTAATGGTGAATACCTGAAGTAATACAAATTAGAGACTTGGAATCAAGTGATAAAGGTAATAGCAAGACTAGTGGTAAGGGATATAGCATAGTGAAAACATGATAAAATAGAAGGCTAAAGAATTAACAGCCAGGTTCTTCTGTTAAAATGTCTTTTTATATTCCGTATAGGTAATACATCACCTAAGTAACCGAGATTGTTATAAGACAAAAGAGGTAAGGACTCAAGAACGATCTAAGAGATTTGAATGAACTCAGAAGTTAAAATAACAATAAGGAAATAAGGACCTCGAGTCATTCAAAACTTATATATGTTGTTACCTCAGCAGCGGATTTATTCAGGATAAAAATACTAAAGGTAGGGTTTGAGAAACTTTTGGCATAAAGAGTATAAAGAAAGATTGGTAAAAGAAAAGCAGTTCTCGTTAGTATAGTTGAACATAGGAAAAACCTATTGGGAATCTATTAAGGGATAAGTAGGAACTTATACCAGAACATTCATTTAGCAGAAAATCGATGAAGATTTAAAAGATACGAAGAGTGAATCATTTAAGACGTTTTACAAATTAAGGAAGTTGGAGTATATGAATAGCGTTATTCAAATAATCGTAATTATTTTAAAACCTGGGTATGGGGGGTTTGTAGAATAACTACACCGTAGGAAATGAGACTAAAGCTATCAATAAGATAAGTATGGATATGTTACGGACGAACTAGATTATGTGTTAAATCAGAAAGGTCGGTAGTAACTAGAAAGTTTGTGTAATATGTATAATCATAATGAACGTGGGAACAAAACTATAAGATTGAGAGTATTCAAGGAAGTGAATAAAGTATTAGTCGGAAATGATATAATTAATGGAGGAATTAAGGAGTATAGCGAAAAACAGATGTTTGGATCTCGAACAAACAAGAAGTAACTCATGAATGGTTTTGGTAGTGCGAAGTATAAGAAGAATTAAGCCAATAATAGGATTGATCCTTGAACTTAATAATGGAAATTATCTTATTAATGGCGCAAGGAAACTCAAGGTCAGGTGACTCGTAAGTGAGGTAAGAGTCCAAAATAGATTAAAGGTTATAGAACCCAGGGATAAATCGAACTAGCCAAGGATTATTTTAAGGTAAGAAGATAGCTCTACAAGATTGTAGTAGATTTAAGGAAACAATAGAGTATCGGGATGAACAGTAGTATAAAGAGAATGAATCGAGGATCATAGGAAGAACTAAAATAGGATGCAAGAAGCAAATGGAAAAGAGACTTACAGTAGTCTTAAGTAGTGAAGGATACAGTAAAGGAATAAGTTGAGAATAAAATGATTATCATGCAGAGTAACAAAGGAATTCATTATATTTTTGAGGGTGTGTAAATGTAAGGGATAGCAAGATTAGACAAACTCAGAATGACTTATAAAAGGATAAGCTAGATGGATTAAAGATTCAAGAAAGTGGTCTTGAGGAATTTAAGTAAGTAAAGTTTTCAATAAAAATAGAGGAGTCAGAAGTCAAAAGACCCAGATAAGGATAAAGTTTTGGTTACCACTTAAAATGAGATAAGTAAGGATTATAGGAGGAAAATAGTACAAGGGCCTAAGATTGGGTATAGGATACTCATAGTAGATGATTGGGAACGATTCCTAGAAAAGCAAGCAAAACAAAATAAAAGAGCTAGTATGAGGGATGAGTCTTTATAACAAAAGAGTCTCATAGATAAGACAACCCAATTTGCAATAGTACTTAAAGGAAGATTAAGGTGTCTTCAAGACAGCAAAGATTAAGATTACCCCACCCTTTCGACCCTACGAAGGTGTTAACAAGAATGAAATCAAGCACAACGCTGAAACGTTTCAAGAGGAGTTGTAGATTTATGAAATTTGGCGACATCGAGTAATGAAGGAAGAGGTTATGATTTATTGAAGGTACTGATATAGGATAAGGGCCATAAGATAAAGCACATAAGACAAAGAATTGAAATTTAAGACATAGTCCAAGACTAAGGAAAAGAGCACAATAATATTAAGAAAGATAAGAAGGGAATTGTGAAAGGTACCCAGCATTAGCTCTAATAGACCAAACCATTACGGGTTAGTGATGGTCTAGCCGATCGTGCATAGATTGGTAAGTTTACGACACAACATGAGAACGGAAGATTAAGTTAGTACATAATGGATATTTAATAACATAAGTCAGAAGAATTGAAAAAAGGTAAAGAGTAAGAAAGCACGAAGTAAGGATAGAAGAAAGGAGTTGGTAAGTGTAATCAAGGAAGGGAATAATAACCAAGTATATGATGGAGATAATGTCCATGTTACTGAAAATTAATCCGAAAAATAAAACCCACTTGATAGTAAATACTAGCATGGATAATGGCATAATTATAAGTAAGAACAAACTACAAGAAATGTATAAGAAAAGGATTGGGATATGAAGACTAGAACGACAAGATTATCTTAAGCAAGGAGTAGATGGTAGAGGTATATTTAGCTGTACTCTCTGAATAATAGTGGATAAATACAAAGTGTATCAATGAAAGAATAATCATTGAAATCCATAAGATGTGCTCTAAGGGTAAGGTATAAACAAGTAAACTTTTGGTGAAAATAAGGAAAAGATAACTAGGATACTAAAGTAAAAGATCAATAAGAAATTGAATAAGGTACCCAACCCAAGTTTAGAGGGAATTGAACACTACGGGTTTGAAATGGTTTAATCTTGGTCGTGGGTGGCTTGGTAAGACTATATCATGGTAGAAGAATGTAAGGTTAAGTTAATATATCTTGGATATTGGAAAACATAACGCAGAAAATTGTCAAGTGGTGGTGTTGAATATTTAAGATTCTCAACGAAAAATGAGCATTTGGTTATGTTAAGAAACCATGAGGCCTAAAAGTAGATCTGTGAAGAAGAAACTTTATAAGCAAAGTTTAAGGAATAAGAGTGTTATGGGTAAGTAGGGGCCGTATGTTTGTTTAAAGAAAACGTCCTAACCTGTTACAAGAACTTGAATATACTATAACACATGTAAAGATGTGTGATTGGTGACAAAGGAGTTAGTGAATTAGAAATGGTATTTTAAGGAGACCGATTTGATGATATTTCAAATCAATAGAAGAAAAGAAGTTATTATAACTGTTAAATTCGTCGTCTAATGGAGGATATGCAAAAGGTTAACAAAGAATCAGAATAGCATGGTATTGATGTAAAGATCTTAGTTGCCAATTAAGTAACTAGGAAAAGAGAGGTTATAAGGAAGGTAGTAACCGGGAATTCGGTAAAAATAATAATCATAAGATCTATAAAGCCACAAGATAAGGACCAAGAGATTCGAGGACGAATCCTATTTAAAAGGGGGAGAATTTGTAACGACCGGGGTTTTATTCCTGAATGTGAGGAACTTGTTGCGAATAGGACAAAGGAATATGAAATAAACTATGAATTGGACTATAATAACATTGGGTTAAGGTTTGAAAACTATCGGTAAATTTCTCGAAGCCCCGAGAAGAAACTGTTCAGTATGCCCTTTTAGCGGAAATCAGTATTTCAGGCATAACTTTTTCATAAAAACTCGGATTTTTATGAATTCTATATCGTCGGAAAGCTTAGATCGAGACCTACAAGTTTCGTATTAAGCGTTTCCTAATATCGAATCGGAAATGGGCCAAAAATGCGAGACAAGATCTGGATGAATAGTGCCTCTGGACCTAAATGACAAATATTGTAAACTTCGTCAATCCTCCAGAACATTCTACAATGGTCTTTATCTTTTAAGTCCCACTATAAAAGGGACACTATTCCTTAACACAAAAGAAGAGATGATCGATGGAGAAAAGGGAGGGAAAGAGGAGAGAGCCGAGAGAAGGAGAAAGAGAAAAAAGAAAGAAAGAAAGAAAGAAAGAAAGAGAAGAGAAAGAAAGAAGAAAGAGGCAAGAGCTTGATTCAATCTTGGAGGTGAAGGAAACCAAGGTAATGAAAGGTAAAGAACTTAACCCAATTTTGTATTTGATGACTTGATAATGATTATACCATTTGTGAGGATAAATTGATGAAATTATTAACTTAGGATAATGAATTGTTGTGTTTAAAGTTGTGAATTATAGTTGTTAAGTTTTGGGTTCTAATTGTTGATGATGATTTGAAGGAATTAAGATTGAATGGTGATAAATTGTTATGAGATTGTTGATGTATTTGATGCTATAAGAGTATTGGTTCATCATAGGGGTGATTAAGAGAGTATTGGATATGTTTTGGGATAGTTGGGAAGCCTAGAATTGTGGCCTGGGTTCGGCAAAACCCAGAGGGTTTTCGAACGCCCATCGTACGCATAGTGAAAATTTGGATTTTCGATAGAACGTTCGAACGCGTATTCAAACGAAACTCAACGATAGCTCTCTGGAATTACCGTTCGAACGCGTTTCAGAACGCTACTCGAACGTGAGCTCACTGGAATTGTGTTCGAACGCGTGATCAACGCATCACGAACGAGAACACACTGGAAAACATAATTCAATTTCTAGATTGTAGACTAAAACCTTGAGATCAATAAGCCCCTTAGAGTTCTTTTCTGTATAGTATAAGCTTAATGAGGACTTGTTATGATATTATTGGTAAGGAATCCTATGAAATAAACTTTATATTCCGAGATTCTAATCTCATGTCCTTTCTTACATATAGACATATGTCAGGAGCCTCGTTCGACCCCAGACACATAAGGATGCTTAGTGTTCATCACCAGTGCTTTGTGTACACAACCAATGAGTGGACACCTTATCTTTTACTTGATCTTTTTACTTGTATTTAAATACCAGACTTACTTTTCAGCAAGTTAGGGCGTTAGCCAAGTTTTTTTTATATCATATAGATTTAGCATGTTTTGAGAGGTTTTATGGAAAACAGATGTTTCAGTTCATGTTTTATGTTTTAACAGAAGATGTTTTATGGTTTTCGGGGCATGAGGTAAATATTCACCCCAGTATGCAACTACTATTACATATGGAATTGACGGATACGGATAGCATGTGCACATGTTGAGGACTGAGGGGACGCTCTTAGATCCTCTAGATGGGCTAGGCGGATGGAGAGATATCACGCCCCTAGACCCTCAGATTTAGAGACAGTTGTGGCATGCTTTGGGGGACGGTGAGACGTAACGCCCCAAAGTCATGGTTTTGCACTTCTGCCTCTAAGATTGGCATATGAGGGGTCGGACGATACGTAACGCCCTCATATGACCGGGTTTTTCGATAGAGACACAGACTACAGAGATGATTTCAGATTTTCAGATTATAAAATCTCCAAGTTTTGAAACCAATTTTCAAAAGGAATTTTCAAAGAAAGTATAGATGTTTTAAAAGCATTTCTAAATGGTTGATTTAAAAGCTGATTATCGGATTACTTAGTTTTTGATTTTAGTCCACTCACTTAGATTGCATAGCAATCTAACCCCCCCCCTCCAGTCTTAGTTGTTTTGCAGGTTTTCCAGGAGGACCGGCTCGGGAGGATGGATACTGATGCAGTCACTGGGGATTGGAGTCCACCAGCATGGAGTCACAAGTATAAGAGTCATGTTCATGGTCAAAATGTTTGTATACAGTTAAAGGTGTTATGGGCACATGGGGTCTATTAAAGCATTATAATTCAGACGTCATCATGTATGCATCTTGAAATAATAAAAGTATGATATGTTGATTTAGTGTGGTTTACATGCATATCATGGCATTGGATTAATTGTAGTACGTACACATAGTTTGAGGCTTAAGGGGTTAGATTAGCTATCCCCTGCCGGTACCATCTCCCGGACTTGGGGATGTTACATGAACATGTGTTTAGGCCTTTTCTAGACCGGTTTGTGATAGTCTTTATTGATGACATTATGGTGTATTTTCGTAATGAGCAGAAGCATGCAGAACATTTGCATCAGGTGTTGCAGACACTGAGAGAATATAAGTTATACGCTAAATTCTTGAAGTGTGAGTTTTGGTTGACTAGTGTGGTATTTTGGGTCATGTGGTATCCAAGGAATGGATTGGAGTAGATTCTCAGAAGATTGAGAATTGATACACTCGATACTAGAGAAGGCCCACAATTTATCTTACACCATGCATCCTGGGATCACCAAGATGTATCACGATCTCAAGGATCTTTATTGGTGGAATGGCATGAAAAATGATGTAGCTGAATTTGTCACAAGGTGTCTCACTTGTCAGCATGTTAAACCTGAACATCAGAGACTAGCAGGGAAGCTGCAGAGTTTAGACGTTCCGGAGTGGAAATGAGAGAATATCACTATAGACTTTGTCGTTGGGCTCCCGCGTACCTCAAAAGGGTGTGATTCTATATGGGTGATCGTGGATAGATTGACCAAATCTGCACATTTCCTTCAGTTAAGACTAGCTTCACAACAGCTCAATACGCCAAACTGTATCTGGATGAGATAGTGTTGTTGCATGGAGTACATGTCTCAATTGTCTCTGATCGAGGTTCTCAGTTTACCTCTAAGTTTTGGCAATCGTTTCAGTAGGCTTTGGGTTCACAGTTACGCTTTAGCACAGCCTTTCACCCTCAGAAAGATGGTCAGTCAGAGTGCACCATACAGACTTTAGAAGACATGCTTCAGGCTTGTGTGATTGATTTTGAGGGTAGTTGGGACTAGTATTTGCCACTTATAGAATTCGCTTATAATAATAGTTATCAAGCAAGTATACAAATGGCACCATTTGAGGTTTTGTATGGACGGAAGTGCAGATCTTCAGTTGGATGGTTTGAGGTTAGGGAGCAGAAGTTATTGGGGCCGGATTTGGTACAATATGCCGTGGAAAAAGTAAAGCTAATTAGAGAAAGGTTGGGTACGGCTCAGAGTCGCCAAAAGAGATGCAGATCACCTGAGAAAGTATTTAGAGTTCCAGGTGGGGGATTTTGTTTTTTAAAAGTATCTCATTTTAAAGGAGTCATGTGATTCGTAAAAAAGGGTAAACTCAGCCCTAGATTCATTGGGCCATGCCAGATACTTCGGAAAGTTGGAGGAATAGCTTATGAATTAGCGCTTCCACCCAACATGGACAGAATACATCCAATTTTCCACGTATCTATGTTAAGTAAATATTTGTGTGATGAATCTCATGTGTTGGAGCCCCAGACAGTTGATATTCGTTAAGACTTATCTTTTTCGGAAAAACCAGTAGCTGTCGTGGGTAGAGAGTTAATGAAGCTACGATCTCGATGGGTTCCTTCAGTCAAAGTGATTTGGCAACATCACAAGGAACAAGAGGCTACTTGGGAACCAGAAGAAGCCATAAGAGAACAATATCCTCAACTCTTCGCGGATGAAGGTACACTCCAAATCCTTTAAACTTTTTGATTCGAGGATGAATCATTTTAAGGGGGGAGAATTTGTAACGACCCCAAATAATTTTTTTTAGCTTGACTAGGGGACGCAGGGGATTTTCTTTTCCAAGCACCAATGAATAATTTCGGGATCGAATTAGAGACAATACACATCTATTTAATTATTGGCCTAAGTTAGTCTAACTTAATTTGATTTAATTATAGCCCAAAATTTTCCTTTGTTTATTAACTAAGCCCAACAAAATTAAAAGAAGTAAAAGAACCCAAGACCCAACAAACTAAATTACCTAGACTTTTCTAGAAAATGGGTTAAGTAAATGGTGAGAAAATATAAAAAAAAAATGGTGAAAATATTGTTATTCATTTTTTTTGTCTTGGTCGTGAGAGTGAGAGAGAGAAATTTTGCAATTTTCTTGGCAAAAATTTGAAGCATAACAATAATCCATCCAAATAAACCCAAGAAGAAGAAAAAGAAAATCAAAGGGCATTATTAGGGAAGTTGGAGGTTGATTGGAGGTAAGCAACATTTGACCCATATTTTTAAGATGTTAGTTATGAAGTTTGGGTGTTGGTAGTATATTGAGAATGTGGTAGTATTATGATTATTAGAGGTTGTTGGTTTAGAAATTCATGTTTGGAAAAACCTTTGATTTTCTATTCTAGTTAGGGCATTATGTAAATATTTAAGAAATTTTGGTGTTGTTGGGATGTTGGAAATATAGTATGATGATAAATTATTAGCTGGAAGTGCTTGTGATTGTGTTGAAATGAGGTTTGGGGGTTAACCATGGAAGAAACGCATTCTGATTCTGGAAAAGGCGACGCGTCGCAAAGCGCCAAGCTTCACATCGCGACGCGCACGAGGCAGAAGCCTGGATTTGGGACGATGTAGTCGCATTCCGGCGCAGATAGGCCAGCGTCGCGACGCGTACCCAAAACCAGAATATTATTTTCTGAAGTCGCGATGCATGACTAAAAGTTTAAAATTTTATTTGTTTTATATTTCATCCAAAGGGGTAAAAGGACATTCTAAGGAATTTAATTTAATTTAGAACCTTATTTGTAACTTATGTTCTAACTCAGGTTATTCCAAATAGATACTTGACAAGAGCCACGTTCTCCCCCAGGAAAGTGTAGCAGAGTTGACCAAACTTCAAATATGTGAGTGGAGATTTTTCTTTTAAATTGATTTATATTTACTTTTTAAATTGATTTATATTTACTTGTAATTGATTGAGATTTATTTTTAAATGCTTTAGGGCATTAGCTTTATTGAATTATCAGTTATTTCTTATGTAAGGAAGTTTTAGAAAATTTTAAGATTTTACAGCATGAGTTTTTATGTTTTTCGAGGCATGAGGGAAAAACCCACCTCGGCTCTGACTTATGGAATTGACGGACAGAGAACGTGTGCACACGTAGTTAGGGCTAGGGGGACGGCGATACGTAATGCTCTAGACCCTAGTTTCAGAGTCAAGTAGTAGCATGGATCAGCACTGCCGGCTCTAGTTCAGTGGCTTGAGGGACGACGATACGTAACGCCCCAAGACCACTAGTTAGGCGTATGGGGGGACGGCGATACGTAACGCTCCCATGCGTCAGGTTTATATAGTACCAAAGATTTATACAAAAAGGATTTTAGAAAAAGGATTTCTCAAGTTTAAAAGAAAGAACCAGTTTTCAAACAAAGATTTCAGAAGCGTTTTAAGATTAAATAATTTTAAACAGCTGTAATGATTCAGTTTCTTGTTTTTGTAGCTCCACTCACTGAGTTTCGTAGGACTCATCCCCACCACTTCCAAGTTCTTTTGCAGGATTCTTCTTTTGGTGCGCCACGTGCTACTTTTGGAGACCCAACTCGAGGACAAGTGTTACACTGCAGTCACTAGTCATGGGGTCCATCCCTCTGGACCTATATTCATATAGAATGTAGTTCTCTGGGATGCCATTTGTCGTATCATGGACATGTGAGGATGATGTATACATACTATATATATAATATATATATATATATATATATATATATATATATATATATATTTAGATACTTTCAGACGTGTGTGTGTGTGTGTTTTGTTTCTTGATCTCGTAAGTAAGTTTATTCAATTATTAAGTTTGCATTTGTGGATATTTATAAATCATCATAGCAATAAGATAAAGTAAGTATTTATTACATGATTTAGAGACTTAGGCGACAGTCGGATCTGTTGCTTGCCGGTAACGTACCCGTACTGGGATGTTACATATTCGATAAATAATTACTAATCAAATTATGTATCTAATACACATACATATTAATTTAGGAAATTATCGAATATCTCGCATGTGTTATTTTTCGTTAATCGTTAAACGATTTTCGAATAATCAATATTATTCGTTAGAAGTCGCCCTAGTACTCTACGAGTATTTTTGATTATGTGAGACTCTCTAAGTTCAGTTATATCCGTCATGGAATCAAATCCTGTGTCCATAATTTACCCACTCAAAAATTATGACGACCTTAGATATTCTCGTTGAACCATACAAGTTGAGATCTTCGCATACGTATAATCCTTCCGTCATAGGCATCCGGATAAATACCAGAGACATAGATATAATCGTCAAATCTCATAAGATATTATCCATCGACGTATAGATTCGCGATTTCTCAAAAACACTCAGAACTCATTTCCGAGTGTACCATGGCCATGGATTTGATAAATCACAATCTCATGAAGTGGATACCTAAATCTTGTACGCATGACTGACGGATCATCTCTGGACACATCACTGGATATCATGAGTATCATTCCACATCCAACGAACAGGTGGAGGTCTAACCTAAAAAGGTCAAAGACGTGACTGTCATCAAAGTGTGGAGGATAACTCATATATCCACCGTGGTATCTCAAGTCAAAGGACCACTATGTTACTCAACTCGAGAATATTCCTATTGACGCAAGCGTACCATCTATTAGGAATCTTCTGTGAGTCATTCAGTGCTCATCCGCTATGAACACCTACATGTCTATACGAGTCTCTCTAATGGATCATTGAGATAAACCACCGAAATTTAATATTCTGATATACGACATGTACCAGTCTCCCGGGTTTACTTTCATACCAAGAATGTAAACATTGACCAGGAACAGTTTAAGAATGATACTGTTATAAAATTTCTCAATGTCAACTGCGACGATTTTGCAATTACGTTATAACTTAATCATTCCTAGGTCAAACACGTCTTTACCATTTTTAAGATAATATAATGACAAAACTGTAAATTTTATTCATAAAAAATTATTGTTCATACACGTATTCACAAGGAAATACATGAGAAATCGGCATGCCGAGTACCAACTCCAACACTATATTTATGACTTGTTGCTTTTACATGTTACATTATTTGAGAATATGTTTCACGTCCATATCATGGAAATTATGCATAATTTTAAACCATGTTTACAAGTTTGACATGTTACATGACCATGGGTTACAAGTTTATAATATGAAACTTAGTTTATTCCCAAATCATTTATACAAGTAATAAAATGATATCAAACACCAATAAAGTGTTGTCCCCTCATGTTTAGCTGCTCAAGCATGCTTCATACTCCTAATGGTTCTTGAAACCCTATTAGGCTTATTCATGTTCATGTACACAATCTCCTGCTTACGCAATGTTAGGTTCCCGCTAAGTAGGTTTTACACCTCTAGGCCACGATACTGGTGCTAGTTTTTATGAAATTTATTACAAGCATGATAATATATGAGTTCTCCATGTATATGTATCGCACCTGAAATTTATTTTTGAATATTATGATTTCAAGAATATGTTTGTTTCAAGAATGCAAGCAGTTTTGCAAGTTATAATGTTTTCATGTTTTCATTTCAGCATTCACTCACTAGGTCGTTCATACGACTTAACCCCTACCCCACTCATAGTTTTGGTTCCATGACTCATTCATAGCACTATTTTGGTGATAACTCATTTTTTGTCAGATGGACAACTTGTAGAAAATGGATATCAGCTACAGTCCTAGGGTCACACACTTCATGTGTCCACTTTTGCACATTTTGATGTATTAGGCCATGACGCCATATGATGTTTCGAACATATCATGTTATGTAAATATCATTTTATACATTTGGGTGTAATGTATATTCTTATATATAAATGTTATGCATTCTTTTCAGAGCTTATCATATTAGGGCACGTTTTCAAGTCTTGCATGTATAGGGCCAATCTTGGTAAACACGTGTGCATTGGTTATATCATGTTATGTACATGTTTATCAGAGGCATATGGAGATGATAAGCCCATCTCCTACTAGTCATGTCCTGGATATACTGGGATGTGGCTATACCAAAGATATTGGAGAATACCATCTCCCTTCCAAAAGAGTAAATCATGGAGGACAATAAAATCATAATAGTGTGATGAATGAAGAGATAACTACTCGAACTCAATCTGAGTTGAAGAGAAAGTGGCCAACTTTTATCTTAAAAAAATAGCTGAAGAGTTACACTCAGTGCATAGATAAAGGTCAAGGTGCGTGAGGAGCTACGTATTGAAATGAAGAAATAGTTGCAATGATTGGTGAAAGAAGAGTTAGCCACTTCGCGGGGGAGTCATCATCCACCTGTAAGTAATAAAATGTTTATATATTCTTGTGTTTTGAAATATTTACTCATTAATTTACAACTTGGTTCATCTTCTTTAAAGCCCGTTGATAGGAAGAAATCAGTCTCAAATGATATTGGTCCAACTCAATGTGATATTGTTAGTTATGTTTTGATTAAAAAAATGGTGAAAACTTTCTTTAAAAAATATTTGATGGTCATAATTGTAAGAATTGTACACTTGCCTGATATGTAATATTGCGGTAAATGGTGTAACATAATATGTCTCATGCATGGAGAGCAATGTGAGGAACCTGTACTTGTTTTTAAATCAAATATATTTGTGTTGCTTATAACACTATTATTGCGTAATTTCCATTCATATTATATAGATCAAAAAGCTTTGAATGAAGCAGCTGCGGGATCAACTCCAACAACAACTTTACAGAGAAAAGTGAGTTGATATCAAAATTTAAGATTATAAAATCAAGTAGTTTGGTTGTAAATATATTTTTTTTTCAACTTAACCTCGAGATGGTCAAGATAGAAAAAAAAAGGCTGAAATCACATCAAATCGATTTTAGATGATACGTTTTGACCATAATTTTGCGACTTTTGTTCCATAGATATTTCATAAATATCAGGTAATTTGAAATTTTGTTTCAAAATAACAACTCAACTTGATTTTAATTTTATTTCTTGAATTTTTCTCATTTCTTCAAATTTATTTATTTTTTAAATATATAATTAGTTTTTATTTATCTATTGATATGAGAATAATGTACACTGATATAATTATTTTCATACACATGCAGATAACTTTTTTTTTTTGTTTAAAAAGTAGTGGACAAATGAGAAGCTAGTTTATTCGATGAATGGTTTCGTTGATGACCTTCACCATTTGTTCAATGTTTTTTTTTTTTTTTTTTTTTTTTTTTTTGTAGTTTGGATATAGAATGTAAACTTGTATATAAGACATGACCAATAACATGCCATATGGTTTCATTGATGACCTTCACCATATGACATGTTTTTTTCATTTCGAACCCCAATGTTTGTTAAATTGACAAGTACAAAAATACAAATTTTAGAAAATATCATTGAAAGACTGTTCTCTATTTTAATTAATTAAAAATTGTATATACATATATATAAACAATTGAAATTGGTTGAAATCGAATTGAAACGAAATCGAAATACACTGAAATGAGAATGGTAAATCGGAATTAAACTATTAAATATTTATAATAAATTTATTATTAATCAAGAATAATCATTTCATTAAGTTACAAAAATTATTAATTTTTTTGGGGTTCAGATTGAAGCGTCTGTCTTGCCGCTTCAAGGCGGTCCGCCTCACGCCTCGAAGACCGACCGCCTCGAGTGTTATCCGTATTTTTGAACATTGCATATTAGAGCATGTATCATGCCAAATGTAGACTATGCATCTATAGTTCAATTTTAGACAAGTGTCAATTAGAAGTCCTACACACATAGTCTTATCTAAGCCAATGAGCTGGTAGATAATTGGGTTGGAAGAATTCACTAATACAATTAGAGTATTGCATATGGTACTTCTTGATTAACAATTTAATTGCGCACATAAAGTAAAGAACGAAAAATCCTAATCTAGCAACACACTCGTGCAGGCCTAAATTGCAAAGAACTTTTCATAATAAAGCCTGGAATTCAATTGAACTTCTTAAAGGTCAGGCCTAGCGAATTAAAAGTAACAAACACACTTTTTTTTTTTTTTATCTCACTTTTACCTTTTTTTTATATCACTTTTACCACCCATACTGGACAATGTTTTCAGGGAGAATCATAGTGGAAGATTGAATGATTTTAAAAAAATTCCAACTCATCCACTTCTTGCTAATGCAATCCACTAATAAAAAATTCATATTGAGAAGGGTATTGCAATTGACAATTAGTGTACCTCTAAAGCAACAGCCAATTAAACAAAAATGACTTTTCACAAATAATAATGCCAGAAATTGCATAATGCAAAGCTACACTTTTCACAAATAATAATTAGGGATGTAGTTCTTAAAACACCAAAGAGTTGATAACAAAATCTCTAATTCTAATAATTATAGTGTACTACACTTGAAGATCTCAAAATTATATCTAAAGAAATCTAGCCTGCTTTGTTCTAAAGGAAACATGCTGCCCAAAGAGATGCTTAGATTCAAAATAACTCTCTTTATACATAAAGTTAATCAAAAGGCACAAAAGAACCTTTATCGCAAGTTCCATCTACTATAAACAAGAAAATTCCAGTAGCGATTTAGCTTGTGATCAGAGGGCCTCACACGCTCCCACTTCCCAGTACAAAATATCGCATACGCATCAGCTGCATATCTGGTCAAAATCAAAGATAAAAGAAAATTATCAATTTCTTTAATTAGTAGAATATAATCATGGGATCAATATATTTTGACACAGGAAAATGAAAAAATAGCCAACTACTTACTTCCCAATGCCATGAAGTTGGGTAACATGTGTCCAGCTCTCCCCCAAATACTCCTTAGAGAAACGTTGTATCATCGGTGGCCTTTTATTTTGTAAACCTAGAGTGGTTATAATATTTTCTATCTCCTCGGTGGCAACCATGGTAGCCGTCTTCGCATCAGGGCACAGTGTGAAGAAGTCAGATAAGATTTTTCTAGCCTACAACAATATGGTATTCTTCATTAAGCATACTGAATATATCTGTGCCGTAAATAAAAAGCCCTCTACATCTATCCCAACTTTGAATCAAGAATTCAATTCAATATTTGATGCTTTACCAGTAAGCAGTAGCAATGACCACATAAAGTTGAAGCACCCATACTGAATGATTTTCATTTTGTCCAACTTAATTATTTGTAACATTAAAGGTAAACAAAATGTAAGCAATTACAGCACAAGTGGTTCGTAGAAGCATAAAATTTGTTTGTCTGAGACATATCATCAATAGATCAGTACAACATAAATGGCTCCCATCCCATATAACACGCAGTCCATGCAATGATAATCATGAAAATAAGTAGCATGACAACATGAACTGAAATGAAAATGGTGTTTTTTATTTGGCATTTTAAAATCCAAGAATGGGTTAAGTAACATTCTATAAAACCAATGTTCTGAAATGAAAACTGTAAAATAAATATGATAGAAATAATTTTAAAGCTGTTTTTCAATAAATTTCATCGTGTAAATATCATGTAATGGTTAGTACTTTTAGTACTTAAATTAATTTGATAAATTATAGTTTTAATAAATACATTCAGATGGAAGACAGCAACCTCCATTCCTGTCATGTGACATGGACATTGTTTGACATTTGAAATTTAAGGGAGAAAAAAAAAAAAAAAATCAAATGGACGGATTAGGTAGGTTTCATTAAATAATGATTGCTTCCTTCTAATCAAGGGAATTTGAAGCTGAAGAGTAAAAAAAATAAATAAATAATAGTTGCAACATTCACTTTATTCATGAGCAAACCATTAAAGCCAATCAATGCACGAAAGAGAAGAGCACATAATTTGACTCATGGAATAATGCACTTAAACATTACGAATAGAGAACAAGAAATCACTCCATGATGGGTCAATGATGGGTATTGGGTAACACTAACCATATAGGACTCGTGGCCTTGTACAAAATATAATGATCCACACACATTAAAGGGTACCCTCCAAGGTCTTAAGCCAAATAAACCGAAGAAATCACACAACCAGTAACAATGAAGTACAACCGTACAATCTAATCTAGACTTGTTGGTACCACTCTTTAAGCTTGTGATGACGTACAAGAGATTAAAAGATTGACTAACAGGAGAAGTACACTGTTAGGGCCGAGGAGGTTGCTGGGCAGGTGCAACCAGGATTGCTCCCTGATTTTGACAATGCTGGACATGGACCAAAAGACAAGGTAGCAGCTGGACTTGGGCCAAGTGACAAGGAAGCAGCTCAGGGAATGAAGGCCAAGCATCCAATAAAATTGGTCTATGAGAGGAAAATGAGGAAGGGGACCACACGTGTAGAAAAAGGGGGCTGTCAAGACAAAATGGAAGGATGAGGCAGCAAGAGGAGCAGGGTGGTTACACAAAATGCTGAGGTGTACATAGGAGAGAGGGGGACAGCACTGGGTTTTACTCACTCAGACCGGGGTCCAATGACACCTGATATGGGATGAGGAGGGGGTTTCCCGGTATTCCCAAAAAAAAAAAAGAGAGGGGATATAAGGGATAGGTTGGTTAGAGGGGGTATCTTTTTGGCTATTTTGAGATATTGTTGTTAAGGGAAATCGCCAGCTATGCTGGAGGCCTGAGAGCCTGTGAGATTTCTGTTTTATTTCCTTGGTAGTCTGTAAATACTGAACTATGGGAACAGTGAATGAACTGCTATTTGGTTTCTTGTTTTGCTGACCTTGTTTCTTTATTATTTCTGGTTTAACTCATGGTTTTGGTTACTGTGTGTGTGATTACAAATTAATGTCCTAACCTACACAATGACAAAATTAACAACATCTTGCATATGTATTTCAAGAAATGAGATGCAAGTGCTCTACAAGACTCAAGAAAATAACAACTAAGACAGCAACTCAAAACTATTAATCAGAGAATTCAGTAACTGCATCTATGCAATCTTGGTTCAGAGACATTAGAATATGAAGGACTTCTTAAAGAATAACGGAAGAGGGAGAGAAAAGTAGATAAAGGTACTGCTCATACTTTCTTGAGTTCAATTAATGTTCATGAACTTCAAAACTAAACAAATATTAATAAAATATACAATCCTTAATTATAAAAATGACGAAAGGTACCTATTCTAGACTTGACAACTCCCAGCTGCCTTCTTCCTTTGAACAACTAAAAGTGAACGACAAGGCTGAAGACACTAAGCTCATCCTTAATTATAAAAATGCTATAGCAGTTGCGAGGTGTCCATTAATGGCCAAATACATCAGTTATTCATACAGGAACTATAAAGGAGGTCTCATAGTTGTTAAAGGCGCACCTCTCTGAGAGGGTCACTGGCCGCGCCTTCATTGATGGAGGCGAGCGCCTCCCAGTGCCTAGTCGTGCATCATGAGACTTGAGCCTCAGTGAAAATTTAAATGGCTCTATATATATGTGTGTGATCTCTAATTTTGTTTATTAAATTGAAATTTAAAGGATACATTAGTTGAGTATAATTTATATGAACTATTTCTATTGGAAAATTCATATAAAAGCTAAAAAAAGTGCGGAGCGCCTCGCCTTGCGCCTAGGCTCCAAGAGAAGCTTGCCGTCTCGGTGCGCTTGCCCCTTAAACAACTATGGGAGGTCTTATATAGTATATTCGCCAATATAAGAAAGGGGAAACAAAAACAAAACATACCTGTGAACCAGTGGTTACATTGAGAAGCATACAAATAACCAAAACTCTCCAAGGGTCATGCACATGTTCGAGTTGGAGAAGACGAAAAGGAGGGACCGGAGGATTCCAAGTGTTATCGGGACGCTTTCTTTCGTAAGCCTCATCTCGCTTCTGGGCGGCACTGAGGGTAGCAGCTTTATTCCTAGTCTTCAATTTCTTCTTCAAAGGCTCCGGGATTTGTCTTGTTTAGCAAAGTAAGGCGAGACCCTCTTGTCTCCTTTTGTACATGGCTTCGTTTGTGTGGTGTTGGGGTTTGAAAGTAAGGGGAAACCTTTCGAACTTGTGAATGCGCCATTGTTTCAGTTGTATTGTTTCTTCCAACATTTCTTCTGAGTATCTGACTAGTATTGTTGTAGGCGTATCTTGAAAGCACTTCATCGATGTTTGCGAAAAATTGGGTTCTGGGTTTCTTCATTTGTTCTGATTTGTGACCGCCATCGCCAGTTACAGAGGGTTTCTTCTGAAAATAAGGAGAGCATCGAACATGGCTATTATGATTTCTCTTGAGCTTCAATCCCTCCGAATCAAATAATTCAATTGAAGATCCTTCTTCTTTTACTTTCTCCTCTTCAATTTTCTTCTTCTTTTTGTGCAAATCCTGCCCTGCCTCTCGCTCATCCATTTCCACTCTTTTGCACAATGGAAAGTAAGGAAAAATTAAATTACCCGCAAAACCCTTTGTTTAAGAGACTGGCTATTATGCTGTTACATTGACGCAAGCTGCTTCCAAATATTGGATTTATTTTACGCAAATCCAACGGTTCGAAACAAGTAACATTAATTTAGTAATATGCAGGTATTTTAAAATTTGTATTTGTTGACGGTTTGCATTTCCAGGACATAGGTTATAGCCACGTTAATTTCTTGTTTTCTCTCTGATTTTTTCTGTTTGTTTGTTAAATTTATTTTGGTTCTCAACTAACCTGTTGACGAGTGATTTTTAGTTCCAAGGGCAATTTTAGGATAATGCTCCCAGAACAATCATCTTCCAACCGTGAATTTGTTTGATTATGGGAGACCTGTTGGACAATTATGACCCATAACGTCACTATTTGTAAAAGACGTCGTTGTTTTTGTACAAATTAACTGTGTGACAAAGGAAATTGTTATTTTATCATTTTGTAATTAGATTACTTGAATATATATAAATGATAAAAGTCCTTATGATTAGTTCCGATTAATAAGATATGAGACAATATCAACCCACAAAGGTTTAATCATTAAATATCCCTAGTCGTAGTATTATTGAGACTGGACATCGATAATGCAGAATAGACTAGTATTGCACTTGTGCGTGTTACGGAAGCGTAACAACATAGTTCTCATATATTTAAGTATTGGATACTTATGCAAGTGTGATAGGAGGTTGTGTTTACCGATGGTACGGAAACAGCTTCGCTCTAGATAGACCCCTCAAAATCTCATTGGTAGTATGACTATGTGTCTATGGGAATCTGAATCAGGGTAGCTGTATTTGGTCTTAACCTGAGACTTGCATCGCTAGTACTTGCGACAATCAATACGCTTTAGTTTTGGTCGTCCGGGACATTAACAGGTTCTGTGTACGCCTCTTATGGGTTTATTGAAAATCGTAGTGTATTGCGTGTGATGTCAAGATGGAAGTATCACTTCAGTCATATAGAGATAATGATCACATAGGGATACGAAAAGGTACTCTAATGTGTTGCAACCATCGGGATAATATGACAATATCATGATTATCCAATTATAGAGACTAGTTGCTTGTGATCCGATATATGTTTCGTACTCGGCAGACACTATTCCAGCCCCAGACCTTGCATGTGACATCAGATACTAGATCGCAATACGCAATACTATGTATACTACGCCAGTTATA